>BHDV01065519.1:54358-74314 GCA_005406045.1 Adoxophyes honmai
CCCCCGTGTGGTGTCGGGTCTAAAATAGCACCTCTCCATTTTTTCCGTGGATGTCGTAGGAGGCGACTGAGGAAATGGGTTTAGGTAATCTTTAGCCGACAGGCTAGCAACCTGTCACTATTATATTACCTCTTACATCTTTTTTCAAACCCAAAATGATGCTAGAATTGGCTGCGAATCGTGAAATTGTCATAATCATGGATATGTCTATTTCACGTTTCGTGTGATCTGCCTACCCCATTTGGGAACATAGGCGTGATTTTATGTATGTATGTATGTAATATCACGCCTGCTTTATTACTCAGTTTTGGGCTATGGACGGACAACGCCAAGCGGCCGGTTCATCAAATATTCAAACAAACTGTACACATTAAAAAGTATTGAATATCCCCGACGCCTACACCGAAACTTAAAGGTTAAAACCTGCATTGATTATCTAAGTATGTGATTTGCTACAGCATGTAATTATAGGCATTTACGAAACGCGATGCAAATGTGCTCGAATCGCAGATATTTCTCACGATAGGAACGTCATCGTCGACGAATTGATGGATGATTGCAATATTATGCATTCGAAAATCATAATTGTGGTGTCGCCAAGTCCCAAATTTACGGATGAGTGGTTCCGTACGTGTCCAATATTAATAATCAAATTATCCATTTGTTGATCCCTAAATTCCTGCTCCTCTCTACTACTCAAAGTTAGCAGTGATCACTTTTGGGATACGACTTTGTCTTCATCATCATTATTTCAGCCATAAGACGTCCACTGCTGAACATAGGCCTCCCATTTAGACTTCCATAAGTACCTGTTGGAAGCGACCTGCATCCAACTTTGTACTTTGCACTTTTTATTTGCGACCTATCTGTATTCTTTGTACAATAAAGTCTTTTACTTACTAAATCCAGCTTATATTGTAATTAAGATAACGTTATAAGTTTATTAGCACACGTTTACGGTAACCTACGACCGACTGTTGAATATTTAAATTATCACGACCATCGGACTCCGTCCGCCTTGACGCCACAATAGCCAACATGGAAATCTATGCAAAGGCCACTTTTATAATAGGAAACTGTCACATCCCATAAATATCAGTAAATGAGTCGTCGAGAGCGGTCAATAACGGCAATCGCGTTAACAAACTTGGACGTACAGCCATTTTGAATTTTATCCAAGCATTTGTCTTCGGACTCCAATTTTGTAGGTGTAAAGTTAAGTTGGTAGCTGCCTGAGTTTGGCGCGCCAATAGTTTATATTAACGTACGCATGCGCGACGCGGAGAGGTTGGAGGTGTGCATAAATTGTGCGCAGACGCCGGTCGCTTCCGAGCAACTCCGGAGTTTCTGGGAACGCGGGGGATGTTTACGTCGGGCTAGGATGTCGGAAATGGCCGGGAATTGTTGGGATGCTGGTGTTGTGGCTACGAGTAAGTATATTTAGGTGATTTGTGAATTATGAAATAATTAATGTACGAGTGCGGTTTCAGGACAGTTGCGGGATCTTGAGTATTTAATACATATCTCCGGCCATACATACAAACAATACATACATACAAGCACGCCTGTATTCCCAAATGCGATAGGCAGAGCACACGAAACGTTCAAACAAAACCATGACAATTTCACGCTCCGCCGCTACCTATAGCATAATTTTAGGTTTGAAAACATATTACAGATACAGGTGGTAGTGACAGGTTGCTAACCAGACACCTAAAGCATACCCAAACCTATTTCCTTAGTCGCCTCTTACGACGTCTACCCCGACACCATACAAAAACATACATACATATTCTCACGCCTGTATTCCTAAGAGGGGTAGGCACAGCACATGAATTGAAAAATCCAGTGCCACGTTTTGCAATTTCAGGGTAACCGGATGGTTACATGTGATATTGCAGTGACAGGTTGCTAGCCCATCGCCCACAATACACTAACCCTTTCCCAGAGTCGACTCTTACGACACCCACGGGAAGAAAGGGGGAGGTACTATTCTAACCCGGCACCACACGGGGCACCATACAAAAATAAGTGTCATAAATCAATTAGACAAATTCATTCCTATTATAGTTAAGTCAACGAACTCTAACGTCTATTCCCAATTGATCCGAAATGTTTCCCTTTATTGTCTGGACCGGTGGTCGCGTCTAGACGTTGGCGTAGACTACGAAACTCGAGACGGAGCTGTTAAAAACGAATAAAGCGTTTACCCTAACTATATGGGCGCATTGAAAGCTACAACAGTTGACACACTACATACTCGCTCATAGGACCAACAGCAGTAACAGGACACAGTACATTATAAAGAAGACACCTTCACAGTTATAAGCTAAACATATCTAAATGCTAGAAGTGTCTATGATTATGACTTAGTCATGGCTTAGATTAGACTGCGTAGTGCGTGTCCCATTTGGGTTTAAAATATTGATGTATTTATGTATACATTTGCTAACTTCTTCGTGTATCATTTCCTAATCACGATACAGGCTATAGATTACAAACTTTTTCTGAACAACTCTATAGCTGTTGTCTACCCTAATAAAATACTGGATTTTCTGTAGCCGACACGTGCGGCACTTTCTGACGTCTCTAATTAGACAGTGACAGGTACAGCACATCTCGCGCATCTCTGCTCGAGCCTTGCTGTGCTAAGCCGGCTAGACTTATTCAGCAAAATGTGGATACAGATAAAAATAAATTATAAAAACACAGTCATGACGAAACTATTTGAGTCTCATTTTTACCATCTTAGGCTGAACAAAAGCCAATTAATTAGTAGAAAAACACGGTTGTTGACGCCATTTTGCAATAAAGCTGTATTAGGCGGTGTCCGCGGCTGCGCGGGCGCAGCGGATATGGAAATAGAAGCGCATCGCCTCCAATTATATTTATTGATGGCAATAAATTACTATAGTGCTGCGACACAGTAGAGATTTTTAAAAAGACATCACTTTTTTCATATGTAGCTTTTAGTCCCAAAGGGGATGAGTTGTACGAAATGTTGCACAGGAATTTTATTACGTTACGGAAAAGCTTTTAAAGATTAGATCTTTCAAGTCGGAAAGTTTAAAAGTGCAGTCGAACTAATTAATTTCTGACCTACCGCAGTCACGAGGTGGCCTTATACGACGTTGAGCGCGCGCTCTTTCGTTTAATTTCGAATATTCTAACCGATACCGTTACGATGAAGCAAAAGAGGTATGTCAGGATCGTAGCAAGTGGAACAAAGTGGTCTCTGCCTACCCCTGTGGGAAAGAGGCGTAACGGTATGTATGTATGTATACCGTCACGAACCCGGCGGACGGCCGATAGGGTCGATAAGTGCTTGACTGGAGACCACGGACCGGCAAGGGCAGCGTAGAACGTCTACCTACAAGATGGACGAACGACTTCATAAAGGTCGCCGGAAAACGCTGTATGCAGGTCGCTTCTAACAGTCTAAAGGGGAGACCTATGTTCAGCAGTGGACGTCTTATGGCTGAAATAATGATGATGATGATGAGGTATAGTCTATCTCTAAGGCGGCAGACCAGCCGTGGACCAGTCGGCGCAGCTCTAAGAAGCCATAAGACCATAAAGAGACTTCGACACTTAAGCTCACACCTCTTAAGGCCCCGCGGTGTGACCAAAGTGGACGATCTTAGGGCATAATTGCCCTGTAATTTATAGCCTGGATATTAATGGTACGGGTTATTTAGTCATTAACCGGGACTAATTAGACGAGAAGGTTATGTGAGAGCTGTTTAGTAGTGTTCAGGGCTTTGATGATCTTTTAATGCCGATGCACTGCGTTTTCTGTGTATATCTTACTATTATCCAAATGTATTAAACATGGACTAAAATAAAAGACAAACCCGAAGTAATCAAACCACTTCGCTATTAAATTTGAAGAGAATACCACTCTATTTCTTCCGTGGATGTCGTAAGACGCGATTTAAGTATGATAAAGGTATGCCTTAGGCGACAAGCTAGCAACCTGTCACTATTATACCTAATTTATATAACTGAGACATAAAAGTGACTTCGTATCGTGGAAAAGACATGGATTTGTATATTTACAGTTTCATGTTCTTCGCCTACGCTGTTTGGAATTCGAACTGAAGGTGCATAGTCTCACTTTTAATAAATAAAAAAGTCTTATTCGCATGACAGTTAAGTAAACAATAAAACTGGAGTACCTGCACTGCTTTCGTTTCGCAAAGTTCTCTTTTATATGATAGAGCGTCTTTGTTAACCGTTTATCGAAGTTTTTTTTTTTATAAGACACGGAAGGCAAACAACTCTACACCGTTCAATAAACTTAACCTTGCACTGTACAAAGTGCAACGCCAGCGAAAGACCTCTTAGTATGTACGTAGAACAGTGGTTCTCAACCATTCCTAACCAGGGGCTAGTAGCAGTTTATTCTTCGCATGAATGCCGGTTGTGTAAGAAAAATTAAACTTGAATCAATTCGAAAAATAATTTTAACGTAACAATATGGGGCAGCGCAGACGACAGACTTTTGTGCGATCGAGTCTGCGGCGCAATAAAAACTCTGAATGGCGCGCAGAGAGTTTCCATTCAGAGATTTTATTGCGCCGCAGACTCGATCGCACAAAAGTCTGTCGTCTGCGCTGCGCTGCCCCTATATCTTTGAAATCGTTCACAAACAATGACATAGAAATTACACCTACATTTAAGTCAATTCGAGTCCAATTGTCCACATACATATTACCTAACATAATCATAATATTCATTATTAAATACGAGTACAGTATGTGCCCCCACTTACCTATCCAGGCAATTCGGTGTTTTGAACGCGCACCACTACTAATACAAAGTTTGTCTAACTATTTTTAGCGAAATATTAATATCATGAACTACCTCATTTTGATTTTGCTAAAAATAGTTAGGCAAACTTTGTATTAGTAGTGGTGCGCGTTCAAAACACCGAATTGCCTGGATAGGTAAGTGGGGGCACATACTGTACATTTTTGCCAAAACATGATATCCTCTCGTCATGTATCGTACTCTGGTAGTAACATATACCATCTTTCTGTTCAAGTCCACCCACATAAAAAAAGCTCCAGGCGATTCACCTGCGCAGTGAGCGAAATGCCGACCACATTGATGATGAGCGGTGGGACGCAGAAGGGGCGAAAAAAGCGTGCGGCAGAACTCTTTTTACGTGCGTCGACTTATAAGGGTTGTCGTACTCTGGTAGTAACATAAACCATCTTTCTGTTCAAGTCCACCCACATAAAAAAAGCTCCAGGCGATTCACCTGCGCAGTGAACGAAATGCCGACCACATTGATGATGAGCGGTGGGACGCAGAAGGGGCGAAAAAAGCGTGCGGCAGAACTCTTTTTACGTGCGTCGACTTATAAGGGTTGTCGATTTAATACGTTTTATCGGTCGCAATGGGATATTGTTGACATCCGGGGTTGATTCCTCTTTTAACACATTCACGACCAAGCCTAAAATCAAAACATCTGCGCGGAACCGAGTAGTCTATAGCTAGTACAAAATGAACCCGGCTACCGGGTTCTCGGTATCTCGCGAACGTTTTGAAGAACCCGGGAGCCTAATACTTGGTTCTGAATGTGTTAAAAATTCATTAGGCATATTCTGACCAGTTGGGAACCTCTGGCACGGCCGCACTAAAACAACGCGCGCCTGTCTCCGGCTGTGAATGGGCGGCCCATTCATCGGGCAATCGGCCCGTTCACCGGCCCACACGGATCGGATGTCACCGGGAGAAACGACTGTTCATTGATCATCGAACACAAAGTCCAAAGACGATAGACGGCTCAATGAGAACCGTTCCAATTGGATGACTTAATTGGGTACGTTCAAATTCCTCGAGTTTTCAGCTTTTTGAAGGCGCGACGGCTTGTCAAATTAACGCGATTTCGATAGCGATGGACAACAAGTCAAACTTACAGATTTAAGTGCTTGAAATGTAATGGTTGCTAAGTGCAATAATAATGCAGTGAGACATATCGTGTAGTCGCGATTCATGGTTATGGTTCGCGCGAAGATAGAGCGGATTTCGAATTAAGACGATTTGGGTATTTCGAACGAGTCCAGCAATTCTTTACAATGTAATATTGTATGAACCATTATTATGACGGAAGAAAGCCCCCGAAATAAGGTAAGCTCCGATAGAGTCGAGGAACCATCGTGCACCGCCGCCGCCACTTCTAGCTTGTTTTCTTAGGTATTAAGTAAACAGGTATAACAGTGACAGTTTGCTAGCCTGTCGCCTAAAATATACCCTTCGTCGCCTTCTGCGACAGCCTGGGAAGTTCTTGAGTCTCGCAACAAAGATACGCCACTGAATCCAATAATTGTTTTTCTATAAGGCAGTCGTGCGGCAATCAGAGTACCCGGCGTGGTCCCAACTGGAGCGCCGAGGCGTGAGAAACACAAACAAACAGACGGCGATTACACGCGGAATTTCGACCGCGGCCGAACCGTGGAACCCTGTCGCAGTAGATATTATGATGACATGCGTCTTTATGGAAAAGAGCGCAAAGAAAAGAAAGCAATCGGGTATTATATTTACTATTTTGTGATTTTCAATGAAGAACTTTTGTATTCATTACGCATTACATAGTTTTACATTTATTTATCAGCCACTTTTGGTATAATTATTTGGCAATTATCTTTGATAATTATTTTTGTATAAAAGTAAAATGTATCAAATTATTATGATGTCACAGAACAAACATTGTTATATGATGTTAGTTACTCTTGTGAGGCTGTTAATGTTTTACCAACAAATAACCCTTTATAAAAAAGCAAACGGACAAAGCCGACTGCGTAAGCCTGTCAATAAAGTGCGCAGTCACACTTGGGTCAGAGACGACCTCGCCTGCCGAGGGTCCTGGCGCCGCCTGACCTCCACACAGCCCCAAATCATTGTTCTTTACGACCAACCAATCGACCACCAGCCAAACACTGAGGTCGCTCTCCAAAAGTTTAAGGACAGCCGTAATGTCAATTAAAAGAATGTGCGGTTAATAAACCGAGAAGGAAGTCGGGCAAACGTTTAAACACTTGAGGTGTTAATTTTTCTTTGTTCGGAGTTTTTGCGTAAACAATAAACATCTTTGTTTGGCGTTCATAATTTACAAGGATCTGTTTTTTATCTCGTGAAAGTACAAAGAGGCTGGCGCCCTGGAATATAATTCACGGAGATTGTTGTTTACGTAAACTTCTCGATAAAACTCGCAAATAACTACAAATCATTTTTTAACAACAAAACTCTATTGCACAAAAACGAAAGTGAACAAAGGTTTTTCTAAAGCCAAAATCGAAAATACTATCAGTGTGTAATTTATTTATTTATCACATAAACTAATTCCAAATCGAACAAGAATGCAATAGCGCCAATTAAAAGCGACAAATGAACTGTCAGCTTAGCCTCCTGACAACCAATGTGATATATACCTTATATCCATAGTACATAAAATCAAATTAATTTGAAACTTTGTCTTCTGACATTAAGAGTCAGTTTTGAGCTACACATTTTGACGTCTATCGTGGGGACCGTAAACCGTCAGGCTCTAAACGGCGCGCGCGCAGCCTCTAATGATCTTAATACATAATGGATCAATCATAATGGCGACTTATTGAATGCCTGGAGTCCTGACAATGTACATAATAACAGAAAATATTGAAATACAAATCGCAATGGGAATAAATGTTTATGTTAATGTTTGTTTCCGCATTGCGGCTCGTAAACAGTGGGATCTGTTACAGTTGAATACTAACATTTGCACGTGGCTTATTCTGATAAAGACAAAAAATTAAACCCTAGGAGAGCTTTCCTAAATGAAAAAGGAGGATAATCGTTCTTAGATTTAGGGCTTCTTAAAAATTGACAATATTTCCAAGCTTACATAACTTAAATCCTACAAATTATGCTAGAATTCGCTACGGAACGTGAAATATTCATGATTTTTACACAATATGTAGGCATTTCGCATACTCTGCTTACTAAATGTTAAAGCTTCAAAACATCACTTGTTAAAACACGCTCAGCTTAAAACAAAGCAACAACGGAAGATAGACTCAAGGTAAATAAAACAAAGAAAATAACAAGCCGTTGGCTAATGTCGTACCTAGGTGACAACGACAAAACCGAACGGACAGGTCCTCCCATACCATGTAAGGACATTAAATAGCAACGACCTGGTATATCAAATAACACTGTCACGATCAGAGCCATTCGCAAAAACTGACAAAACTATCAAATGAAAATCATGTTGCCGTCAATCACGCATCTGATCAACACGACGCTATATTTATGGTTGATAATAATAAAAAGTCAGATCTTTTGACTTTTTCAAACTTACGTCTTTTATGTCTGGGAGTTTTTTCGTCAATAACCATAAATGTAGTACGAGACACCATATAAGAAACATAATCCACAGGAGAGTATAGTGTCAGTTTAGCTCCAAAGAAATCATTCACTCGACAGTGAAAAAAATTATTCACTACAGCTGACTGTATTCGTAGCAACGCCATTTTTTCACTCCAGGCAACACTGGCGTCTAGTCTAGGACCGCGCCATAGTCTTTTAATCTTTTTATAATTGTCTAAGAACAGCTAACGGCACATACCAGTAACGGATACCCGACATTTGCAGACAGTAGCACGTGCCTACAGCTATGTGGACGCATAGAACTGTCGCAAAACATGTGACAGCAACTACTATGAAGCCAAGTTAGTACTATCACGAATTTGCCACAAGCTCCACATTCATCTTGCATGAAAACGAGGCTGTAAACAGCAATGACATACAGCCGTTATGTTCTAAAGTCTAACTGATACACCAGCCATAACTGACGTTTAGCCAAAAACAATCCGCGACTTTGTCAGATCGAATCAACAAAAGGCATGCATGATCATAATGCTAACAATAAACACTTCAATAAGTTACAAACTTAACTGACCCTCTCGTCTAAAATAAAATTGTATATCATTGTAAACACCACAGCAACATTATCAGCGGCAAATGTAACTTGGCAATAATGAAGACTATTATCGGTATGTTTGCCTCGCGTGAATATGTGCCGGGGTTAAGCAAGCAATCGACGCCTTTGCAGTAATAGAAAGCCATTCTAATTGCTGTTTAAGGAATAATATGTTTAGGTGTAGTGGCGCAAGAAGCTACGGATGCGTTAGTGGGCCAATGAATGCCTTTAGAAGACACTCTCAACACTGGCACGGACTCTAATAAAAATAAGTAGTTTAGTCAAGAGACTGGGAGGTTTTGCTTGTTTCTACAACGACAAAGAACCTCAAGTTGACTCAAATACATCATTTTTAATTTAAAGCAACAATCGCGAGAACAATTTACGAGTATCTTTTTTGAAATATCAAAAAACACGTCGAAATCGTTTCACTCCTTTTAGAACTACAGTGCTGTGGTGGTACACATCTCTAGATTTTACACTGAGAAGGAACAAGTATAAGGAAATAGAATCTTAATTGATTCCGTCCGACAAAAATCTTCTCACCAAACTTGTTCGGATCTGATATGAATCGTTGCTCAACACGAATCACGTCGAACGATATGACGAAATGCAGTCTATCTGGGATCTCATCGGAAGTCGAGAAGGCACTGTGTCCAAAAAACCTATCTCGGATGTTGGGTAAACCTCGACCTAGTCACGGGATGGCTGTAGTCCATTTCAACTGGCGAGCCGAAACGCAGAAAATTCAGTACCCCCTTGCGTTGAATAAAAACTGAAGAGTAGTCAGCAGTCAGCTTGAATTTTTGTGAAATGTCCGCTTACAGAGTTTATTTTTTATTTTGGCGTGATTTTGAAGCCTTTTCCGAGTCACTTATCATAGTCAAGAATTATTTAAATAGCAAAAAAAAGATAACGAGTACGAATGCAAACGTTATTTGCGATGAAAATTACGATTGTCCCAAGAGTTTAACGACAAAGAGCGTCACACATCTCGACAGGGTTACGGTTTTATTGTCTCCGCAATTAGAACACCAATAAAAGTTGATATTAAAAGCTTAGCCCAATCCAGAACACAAGGGCATTCTTTATGTCATCCGCATTTGGTAGTTTCCCAAACTGGGAGGGGTCGTAAACTTTCGGCACGAATCCAAACGAGGGTATGACAGGGATCGGAAACCTTCGGGTCTGGCTCAGGGGCACCGTCCTGCCCAAATTTGACCACCGTGACCAAATACGGCGCGAACCCTAATTTAAAAAGCTTTAGATATTATTTAGTCTTATTCTCTAATCTTTTAAAATGCAGCTTGACCAAAACATTTGCACCGATTGAAGACCTTGAAGATTAAATTTAATTAGGTTGAGTACCCCAAAACCTTAATAATTTAGATTTCAAAGTGTGTTTTGTTAACAAAACCAAAGTTATTTTCGTACAGGGCTTATTTCGTATAGGTAATCATTTCACTTCTAAAGTAGGCAGTTAATTTTATTGGAACCAAGGCGAAAAAATATGTATGTACCATATATAGAAAGGGCTATTTTCTAACGCGCAAAGAATTAGTCTTGACAGAGGAAAGCGATCGCTATACCGAGCGTCTCGGTACAAAGCTTTCGTACAAACAAAACAATCCTCAAGTATCATTTTGGTTACGACAAACGAATTCTTGGCAAATCATTCGTTCGATTGACTTTGAGCATGGGTACTGTATTGACTCAATTTTAAAGCGAGATTGGTTTCAAACTGTCAAATACAAAGCGATCGTGATTCCGAGCACGTTAGACAATAGCGCTGCTGTTTTTGTGAAATAAACGACGACCGCGTCTCTAATGATGTTTTGAACGCTTATTATCTAGTATTAGACCGTCCATCGATCCAGGGCCCGGTGATCTAAGATCTATCCCAGTCGATCCATGTGTCGATCAGCCGCGCTTAATTGCTGTTTAGAGCATTAATATTGTATGAGCGACGCTGGCGCCTGCGTCTGCGCGGATCGGCGCCCGCCGCCGGCGCGGGCGCGGTAAAAGTTACAGGCTTATAAATTATGGTAACACTGAATCCCTTAAAATAATCACAGTCTCGATAAATTTGTTTTATTATCAAAAGATAAATTTAGCTCCTAGATGCTCTAGGGAAACAACTTATATTAAAGTTGGATCAGACAAAGTTTACTTCATATCAAATTAGTGCAGAATTCCCATATAGAAAGATAGAAAACGGTAGTATGGAATCAAAATTGGCAATCGTTCTAATATTAATCTGAATAATCATGATTATAAAATTATTTTGCTGAGATTAGTACAGCAGAGAAAGCGTAGCAACACCATTGTTGCAATTCAGGAAATTTGTACATACATACAAAGTCTGGACTACCAAATAGGGTAGGCAGAGCACACGACACGCTATATACACACAACCATGACTATTTAACATTCCGTAGGCACTTCCATCATTTTTTTTTTTAATTTAAGTAAGAATTAGCGACAGTTTGCTAGCCTGTTGCCTACCAATATATTGTAAAACTATGTTTAGAATCCCTTGACTTTTACTATCAAGAGCACGATTAAACCACTCGCTGCCAGACAGTGCCTTGTCCAGGCGTTTACGAGCTATCGGACGCGCGCGCATATATCACGATCACTCCCCACGTGTCATTAACATGTTTACATATCGGACGCTGCCTTAATTTACCGTCTGCACAGCTTTTGTTTTATTTCCCACATTCCCGCTTGATTTATACAGCTGACGATTCAAGTAAATGCAAGTCTAACGCGATAAAAAAAATCGTAATTGTGAAATTGTGCAGGGAAGTGAAATTAATAATGTGTCTTAGGTTAAGAAATCATACTACCTAGGAACCATCTAGTTTCTAAAATAAATACATAACATTGTTACTTAAAGTCCAACAAAACGCGTTTAACATAGTTCTATCAAAATGTTCACCGCATGCTAAAAGCGTTTTAAATTTTTGAATCTAAACGATCTCTAAAGTCCTTTAAAATTGTCCAATCACAATGTCGAGACGTCATCGAAACACGTCCGCCATCTTGCATTCACGTCAGAAATCCGCATAAATTTGTCAACGGAAATATAAACGTCAATCGATTCCAATTTCGAACACGAACCGCACCATAGACCGCGCGTTTACTTTTTTATAGCGATCCGTTTGTTCGGAACACCCGCGTGGTTTTCGTGGTTCATTTCATTCACAAAGTAGTTAAGATATGAGCTGACACTTACTTTTCTGCTATAAAAAATTTGGCAATGATTACATTAGCCATGGGGTTAAGTGTGGGTTAATCAAAAGATTTAGTATTATAATATAGGACTGCTAAGTAGAGATCGCTTTTAAACAATAAAACCGTGTATAGTAGCTGGCCATAAAGTTTGCACAAGCATCTCTCTCTTACACGGACGCCGATCGTCTCTTTCCCAAGACCGGTATACAAACTTCAAGGTCTGGTACTGTACCAAAAATCTACTCCACCTTGTTTTTGGATGTTGACGATGATTGCCAGAAAAAAAAAACAAAAGGCAAAGAAACTTCAAGCCATGAAACCGCAAAAGCAACTCCGGTCAATTTCGCCCTGCGGGTTCATCACGCGAAAACTTATCCGCGTTTTGCATCTGGCCAGTACTTTTTGCAGTTAAATGTCCGTGGCGGTCGTGAACCTGCCCCGGGGTCGACGACCCACGGCTTCAGCCCGAAAAACTGCTATAATATTACACACGTGATTTTGATACGCAGTGGGCGCGAAGCGGCGTTTTTCTAAGCTTAATGGGAGATTGAGAGTGCTGTAATGAGGCGATGAAGGCTTTGTGCCGATGCGCTCGAGTAATAAGCGAAGTTCAAAAGGTGATTCGTCATTCAGTCACACTGTATGGACGTCCGAGACCAGAAGCAAATCCTATTTGTAAGACAAGCTTATAAAGACGAAGTTTTTTTTGGGAGTACACGCTGTTTGGTATTTTTATGCGGTAATTAGTAAACGAAAATAGATTATCCTCAAATATTTGCTAATCTGTGGCATCACGGTGTTGTCAAAAAAAAGTTACGTAATGCCGGCCTTTGACACAGACGAGGCTGCATGGGCATAGTTTCCTTTACCTACCCCGAATGGCGCAAAAAAAATGTTGTTGACGGCACGCACGGAAGACTAAAATAACCCACAATCTAGCGCAGAGTCATTCCTCAGATCTGAGAGCCTAGATTGAGACGTGACGAGGAAAAAGGGAAATAAAACGTTCAGTTGTTGTCCGCAATGACTGTTATGAAATATCTGAAGCAAAAAGTTACAAAGGAATTTTATAACGATCATGTTTTGCATTGGTATGAATGAGGATTGTAAGAAATCGTTGATCGCCCAATGAACATCGAAGATTACTTTAAAGGGAGGCGAGTATTGCAAGGAAGGAAGCCTTGAGAGCACAGTTTAGTTAGGTATAGGGGTCGTACATAGATGCGCTTGAGCGCGTGACTCTAAATACACGCCTTGACATGAGAAGACTTCCCTATTAAGTAAAAATGCAAATTAAAAGTAGAGCCACTCCGCCATTTTTATCTCTAGACACTTATTACTAAGTACAATAAGAAAGCAACGTTTTCAAACAAATTGGAATTCTAGAATACTGTCAAAACGTAAAGCTATGTTACCAGTGCGCTAAACCGGTGCGTTTTCATGTTCATCTTGCGTTTCAACTTTCAATTCCTCTTGTTGTTTCTGCCTATCCCGCAAGGAATAAGGCGTTATGTATTTGTATGTTGGTACCGAAATTGTCCCGCCAAAAGCAATGGCCGCGTAAACAAGCGCGTGCGCAGCGCAAGTTCATTGCCGCGCCGCCAACTGGAGCGGAATAACAATCCACCAACGTAACCAGAGTTCGTGTAAAAATTCCAAATATCTGTCATTTCACAGATTAGATTGCTTCGATTAGAGATTCCGCGGCTCGGACGCGGGAGTTGAATGCAACAGCCCCATCATCATCATCATCATTGTTTTGCTACTAGGTTTAGCCCTCCTCACAGCACGAGAAGACCCACACAGGCTCAACATTTGCTTAAAACACGGAAAAAAAGGTTACCTATTCAACCGTCACTCTTCATCGTTTACGAGTTTTTAGGATTTACAACTTTTAAAACAACTTTAACTTTTGCCCGTTTGGTGTCAGGTGTCGGGATAGAATAACGTCTCTCCATTTCTTCCGTGGATGTCGTAAAAGGCGACTAAGAACAAAGGTTTAGGTATGTTTTAGGCGACAGGCTAGCAACCTGTCACTATTATACTTCTTTCATCTTTTCATTAAACCTAAATATGCTGAAAGTGGCCACAGAACTTTAAATGGTCCTGGTTTGTCTATGTAACGTTTCGTGTGCTCTGCCTACCCCATTTGAGAATACAGGCGTGATGTATGTATGTAATTTAAACAGGGATGACGACTGGGTTAAAATGTATGTAATGGACCTACAACTAAATGAAACGCATTGCATTACTCTGACTAACAAATTTACCGCGAAAATCGTAACAAATATAGCACATACCAGGAAAGAATACTGACATTATACATGGGAATACCACAAGCACTGTGAAATACCTAGGCGATAGGTAATTAACACCACACGTAACAAAATGTAATTAACATTTCAGATTTGATTTTACATTGACAATTTGACATGGCAGACAAACTCGGCAGTAAGTTAACTAGATTAGAAAATTCTACTGTAAAAAAACTATTAAAAATCCCAGGTTTTCTTTCATAGTGCTTTCCAAAGTTTCCAATGGCCTTTGGTATATTTAACAAACTGTCAAAAGATATAGCAGTACAAATCACCTTTTCCTCCTGATGGGGCAGTCATAGCTCTCGAAACGCTATACGTATACTTAATCAAAACCATGCCTATTTCACGTTTCTTGGCCACTTCTACTTAGTATAATTTTTAGGTCTAAATTAGGAGGTACAACAATGACAGGTTGCTAGACATGTCCCCTAAAATACACTTCAAGCTCTTTCCATAGTAGCCTTTTACGACATCCACGGGAGAAATGGAGAGATGTTACTCCAAACCCGACATTACACGGCAATCTACAAACCATAGATTTAAAAATGCTAGTGAAAAAAAACTATTAAAATTCTCATATTTTCTGGCACAAGAACCGTGAGAACCCGCCATTATAACGAACACAAACACTCATAACATTAATCTTTAAACGACTACCAGAAATAGGGTCAGTAATATGGCCTTTTTTCGCCGACCCAAAACTTAAACCGCACCGTTAATACGCATTCAATAAATTAATAAAAAAGTCAAACTGAAAAATGAATCCTACACCCACTAAGGTTTAATAGCGGTCGACAACCTTTTTTGGGTTTAAAACTCTTAAAAAATCGGCGACAGACGGATTTACCTTTGAGCCCAAAAATAATAAGTACCTAAGGTTCAATACGAACAAATAAATTAGTAAATTAGAAGAAAAATCACCATTAAAAACTTAGTTAAATCTTCAAAAATACGAGCTTTTTAATTTTTTCTTCAAGGGCCATAGGTTGTCAACAGCTGGTTTCGAAAAACGAGATTCGGCGGCGTTCATAAACGTATCAATAACGTTTGGTTGAGAGTTCGGAATCACAGTTTGGGTTCCAATATTTAACACAAATAAATTAACTAGAATAAAATAGGAACCTATTTTCTACATTTTTATTACAAAACCAGAGCGCTAATGTTCACCAATTTGAAGCCATTAACCACATAACCGATAACAACTTCAGAAAACGACCACCCAAAGGCAGCGAGGGGAAAATTCAGGCCAAAGGCATTAAGTTACATAATAATATAAAAAACAAGGCATTATTCATAAACGAAACGAAAACAAAAGGATTACATAATACAAGAACATTACGAATTGTGATGTCATAATTGTGAAAAAGTAATTTCTCTAAACGATACTTTTTATAGATTCGTTACGGATCACCAAAACTGGCCATCGAGAGACCGCCTGGGGCGCCCAACAATGGAACAGAAAAATAAATTTTCAAAAATAGAATCGGTATAAAACTGACACATTGACGCACAAAAGCGGAATGGATTATACAAAAAAAAAACAAAGTTACCTAAAAAGTTCAGAGTGGCGCTAGTATCTAAAAGGAAACTTAAAACTTGTATGCCGTGAACTTTAGTTCCAATTTTGTCCGTCAGTTAAAATAACGCGGTGCTGTACATGTTTACGAGATGGACCATGGATAATTTATTCAGAGACACGTGCTGGAAATGTATGAGAGCATGGGAAAGGTAATGGTCGTATAAATATTGTCACGAGGCTCGATTGGCGCGAATACGGTGAAAGTTTAGACACGACTCGATATCGAGATGTGAGGGCCTCCATAAACATTAGTAAACCAAGTTAACAACGGTACAAAGTACGGTTTCATGTTAGTCTAGAATTGGAAGATAATTGAATAAATCTTTTTGACTGGTTGACAGCGACAGTCGATCGATCGCTGACCTGAAAACGTATGCCAAATTGCAGTCAGTCATCAGAAGCCAGAATTAAATGTAGCAACCCTTTAATCAACCCGTCAAGATATAATATTTTGTGGTCAGTCAAAACAAATAAATTAAAACATCACTCAAAAGTCAAAACCACACGCAAGATAGACAATAAAACTAGCGAACCGAACAATCAAAACAGAGACGGATGGTCCTGAGCCGTTACAAATCACTTTTGCAGACAGAAAAGGACAACTCCTCGTCCCATTGTGTTAATTGCAGCAGACAGGCGAACAAAAAACTGGTCGAATTTAAATTACAAGCCGCAGAGTAAGAAAATCAAATTCTAAGACAATGGACCCGAGGATAACGAAACGGGTTATTACATATGGTAAACATAATAAGGGATACCGTTCCCCCTTTTGTGCAGCAAAAAGAGGACGTTTAAGAGTTCGGAGTGAAGTGTAAAAAATTGCTGAGAGTCAATACGACATTTGAATTGAATCACTCCCCTTGGGTGCTTTTTGTACGTAAAAAAATTACCGAAGACAGTTGAAAACCCAGCATGCATAGGTTTGAAACATGGAAATATAACTGAGCTACCATCGTACCTCACGTTGATACCAGAGAGCACTTGAGTCGCATTTGTCAGCTGCAATGTTGTATGGTAATGCAGGCGAAGCCAAGAGCGGAAGCTAGCGTGGGTGACGAGGAGCCGCAGCTTTAAGCAGGCTTGACAGTTACATGTTAATAATGGAGAGGACTGTGACAATGTCGATCGTAAAATACGTGTGACAGGCTGTCAAGAAGATTTCATAATCATTAGTAGCTATGCTGCACCAAGATTGGATTTAGGCCTCCCTGAGTTCACGAATTGTGTTGTGAGTTTACTGGCGATTTATTAGATCGTAGCGACTGTGTTAACACTAATATAGTTTTTTAAAAAGACAGTTTATAATGTACTTGAATAGGAGATCGTGTCAACTTAATCACACAAAGTCAGACTGATTCCGTAAAAACAAAACTAATCCAAACCGGAGACAGTTGCATCTTCATTCGAAACAATTAAAAACTGCCATCAGAAAACCACTAATCACTCAATTTAACACTAACAGAGAGACAAAGCACTAAAATGGACGCCAACGTAATTGCCGGTTAATGAGCCGAGCTAATCACGCCGCTGGCGATCGCAAGGACAGACAGACAAAGGCTAACATTACATCACCAGCCACCAGTTACATGTATTATGTTGGCACGAAGCGGAAATCTTCGCAACAGGCTTCGACTCTTCGAAGACTAAAACTAACTGTTTCCTGATCGTTTAATTAAAGTCTCAAAATTATGATTATGATATCAAAAAGCATATCCCAGCTAGTTCGTAGTGACACGTTGTCTGTCTTCATCTAGATACAAAAACAATAGGCATCTATAGTTTACGGTACTTTGCAACAAACAGCGATTATAACTGCGACAAATTGTATCTAGATAAGAGTTTCTGCGACAATCTATAACAATAGAAAATCGCTACAAATCGTAGGCTTTGTTCTGCCATTGCTGCGTCCGAGCAAATTATCTGCGATCAATGTATTTTGTTGACGGTGGAAAAAGTTTTTCTAGAAGATTTAAGTAGAAATGAAAGGAGAAATTATCCAGTCAAATTGCTCGGTTAATAGAGATTATCCATCTCAATTTAATGATTTTAGGAGACGCAATATCTAATAACAGACGCTAAAACATCGTTCATCGAACTGTTGTAAGGCCATACAAAGCCCGAGTGACGTGTTGATGATCATAACACTAGAAACCCATAAATCCTTGGCACTGATTAACATCAGACATGCTTCACAGAGGCTTTCGAAGCTGTTACGTGAACTGACATGGAACCATAAGTGTCGCATCATCGTAAAGGTCGGTCATTTTAATTAAGTTTTATGATCGGGCAATAACTTAGCGCAGTCGCAATTCCTTGAAGAGGCCATTTAAATATTTGCCGCGTAGAAAGATGCAAGATGTGTCTTGTGGAAAATTGTGTGTGATATGATAGTTTTCTTAAAACGCAATAACCTTACATTAGAACGGCAACAACAACGGTGCGAAACAACAGCTGCAGACGTAACTTAAGAGTCTAGTAGAATTAGACAGACTATCCAGTGATTCAAGAGGTCCAGGTGGACCCCCAGAGGGTCCACAGGACATTTGTTGGGGGTCTATGCTGGTGTGAAAAAAAAAAGATGTATTTAGAAACCTGGAAGATATGTAGCACCACTGAAACCAGTAAAATTTTAAAAGGGGTCTATGAGAAAAAAAAGGTTGAGAACGCCTGGAATAAATTGTCTCAAACATGACAGATAGCCCCACATGTGCACAAGTCGCGTATTGCCGTGCTAAGCGTACAGAAAGTTGTATTGTTTTCATAATATAACTGTCGAAGAAAGTGTAAATCGATTTTTTTCCGAACAGCATCCTTTTTCTCAGAAATCCCACTGAAATCGTTAAATCCTCTCGCAGAACAATACCTCTTGATGGATGTGACAGTTAAAACCGAGGATGGCCGAGCAGACACGATGATTGCCGATCATTAAAGTCCATAAACGATGCATTAATTATGCAGATTGACGTCTGATTATAATGCAATAAATATTTATCCGTGCCGATATCAGTTGCGTCGGGAGGAAATGATCTTTATCGGCATGTTGCTCGTTCTGCATCGGCGTTAATTGTCGAGTAACGCGGTAAAATACCAGTTACTGGTTGGTAAGAGCCGTTTGTACGCGCACTTAAACAATGTAAGTGACACCATGCAAATTGCCGCAGATTATCAACACAAACGGACAGATATTTCATTGATACTCACGCATACCTTGGCAAATATCTGCGCATTTATATTGTGCAGAAGATTCGCAATAAACGTATTATGTATTAAAACCAAAAGAAAACAAAGTTTCGTCTTGAAATAAGTCACAAAAAGTGAGTACTTTTTATTCCAAATTTAAATCGCATTCTCTTTAGGTTAAATCGATCCTCTTTTTTTCCATACATCACGCCTGTATTTCCAAATATGGTAGGAAGAGCACACGTAACGCAGTAACATAGACAAAACCAGGACTAAGTTTTTCACATTCAGTAGGTACATCTTGCGTACTTTTAGGTTTAAGTTATGTCCTTAGTCGCCTCTTACGACATCCTCGAAAGAAGATTTTAACATTCTCTTAACCTCAAAAGGGCCCATCTTTTCCCACACATCGGTCACCCGCCGCATGCGCGAACTCTTGACCGGCAAAGGCGTCGCCACTACACTACGAGTGGCGATTTCCTTTGTAGGTCGCTTGTCAAGTCATCTCTTTAAGCCTGGCTGGGACGTGTATTTAAATGAATTTGTGTTCAAGTCAAGAAGACGTGTCTTATAATACCAGTAAACGACTTTTTTTCTTCATGCAGAAAGCACGATTGCACAGAAACTCTTAGAACATCGGATGCAAGCCCACGCTGTCAAAAAAAAAAAAAAAA
>BHDV01065519.1:85298-142271 GCA_005406045.1 Adoxophyes honmai
GTTAATGTTAAATCTCTTCAGATGCAATATCTCGTATAATTTTGGTTGAAGTTCACTTAAGGTAAGTTCATTTAACCATAAATAATGTACAGATCGAATGCGAATCTGCCTGTTCCCCTATGTACCTACCTACCAACCTCACGTCCACATGTACAATGGTACCTGCGCAGAGTGCGCAGGCGCCATTGTTCGGCATTAGGGCCCATTGTCTCGCGCATGCGCGGGGAACAGGTGCGGTCAAGGATGATCCCTTATCAGCATTGTTCAAGCCCTGGGCAGGAGAAATTAATTGGGAATCGGTTTAAATCTGTTTAAAACCTGGTTAGAAAATGCAAATTGTATTCACTGTAAGAAGTCACTAGCGCTTTCATTTAGTTTCTTAACAAACAGAAGAAACAGTTGACATGCGGCCAATGGAAGCCGCTTGTTTACTATAAAAATAATATATTAAATTACGACTAACGATCAATACTATTATGTATTATACACCGTGGCTGTTAATAACTCGAAAGATTTTACCAACGATTTTAAAGCCTAATTGATAGGCGATCAGAAACAGAAAACGATGACGAAAATAGCGTTTGTATATAGTAAAATTTCAAATACGAATTCCACAGTTACAAGAAAACGACTAGTTTCTGTACTATATTCAAATGTATACGAGCATATTTTATAATTAACCAGCAAGTGTAAGAGGAAGCGATCTAAGAAAATGACTGTCGACAAAGTCATTCTGAAATGATAGCGCCATAAACTCGATTCAATAAAACTATGGTGAACCTACAGACTTACATCGAAGTAGATAGCGCGAGTTCCTGCATTTGTATGAAAACCAAGCGTGCCACTTTTTCTCTACCTACACCTACTGTAACGTCACATGAGCGCTTTAGGATTGACGGTCCGAGTGAAACAGATTCAAAGGTAACGCCGCCTTATTCAAGTTGTCCTGTCTCAAGGCAGTAAAACCTAATCTAAGAGGTACAAAACTGAAAGAAATCGCGTCAAAGGGAGAGCATTGCTCTCCCTTTTGGCTCCTTCTTGGCACGCGAAGTACAGTCACGAACCGGGATTGTTGAGCCACTTGCCACTGTTTGCAATTTAGACGTGTAATCAATGACCGATGTGACCGACTAGATATCAGCTATTGGATTAGTATTACACGACAAGTTACAAACATAGGTAAGTGGCTCAACAATCCCTGTTCGCGATGGTACATACACTTGAGTCATCTATTTCGATGTAAGTCTGTGGGTGAACCGTAATTGCTTTTTACGTAGCTTATAGTTATAGAACTTAAGGTACGAGCTCAAGGTTAATTTGTTTTAACATTTACGATCGGCATAAAGTGGGAATCGGTCGCACTATCCGGTTGTAGCGACATAACGGCGGCAAAATCTTGCCTGCGCGCGCGCGTGCCGTGCTGACTGTAGTACGGTGTTACCTTGGTAGCATTGGCGTTTTAAATGGCTTACCTGTAAACAAAATACAATAATTAGTTTCAGTATTTTTACATCAATTTAAAAGATTAAGGAGATAAGGGAAAATAAGTCGACGTACATACATACAATCACGCCTATGTCGACTACGCCTAGACATAACCATAAGTCGACGTCTGATATTTAAATGCAAGTCAATCGACTGGTTATGATTTTTATTAAAGACGTCGATGCGCAATATCATTTTCAAACAATGTTACCAACATGATAGGAATCAGTATGGGAACCATCCATTTGACTATAGGTACTCAAAGAATCGTATGCTTCAATAGAGGTGTGATAGTGTAACTTGTAGTTTTTTAAATACAACCAAGAGTACATTTCGAAACTAGCACCTTAAACTAGTAAAACACGAATAAGAAAACGCGCTAGTGGACTAATAAACAACGCCCAGCGAAACAAGACCGCGTTAAATACAATGTATGACACACTGGAACAATTTACTGTTATTGTACCAAGAAGGGACCACAGGGGACGACAAGCGAACAGGTGACATGTATATCGACAGGGCTGTCGATTCTAGGAAGGACATAAAAAAGAGTTGATATAGGCCAGTTCAAGTCGAGCTCTCGGTGATATGCTGGCTCATGTTAAACGGGTATCAGCTTACCGGTTACTTTTTAAAATGTTATCTGAGACGATGCTAGTTTTTCGGTAGAGGGTAAGGAACCGCAGTGATAAGAGGATTGTGCGATGGTGTTTCTACGCTTTATTTCAGCAATGAGGAAGATTTAAAGCCCATACTGTTTAGCAACTTGTCACTGTTACAACTTTCATCTATGTTTAAACCTTAAATTATGACGAGTGGAAGTAGAAGTGACATTATGAATCGAGAAATAATATTATTTTGCGTCCACCCTATTTGGGTACACAGCCGTATGTAAAAATGATATAACAGAGAATACGTGAGATATGGATTAGATCTTCTAACATTCAATCTAACGATAATTTGGTCTACTATAGCGGCACAGAAATAACAAAAAACTTTAGAAAGAAAGAAAGAAAGAAAGAAATTTATTGACAACAATTTGACACAGACAAAAAACAATTAACTTATCTAAAATACATAAATTAGCCGACAAATTATTAAATTAGCTTTAGGCGACAAATTAATTGAAAGGGCTGGTCTCTAGACAATAAGCTTGCTTGAGGCAGCCCTACGAAGCCCTAGGGAGCCCGCGTGTGGTCGCCACCGCGCATGTTTGGAGAAAAACCAACAGAGCGCCGCGCAGGACGGCCAGCGCGCGCGCAGCCCACATGGCGGAAGCGGCGAGAGCATACCTACCACTGTAGAGGGTAGGACTTTAATATGCAGTTAAATTTCACCATCTCACAGGTCATTACTCGGTATGGTGCTCCTTATGGTGTGGTAAGGTGTATGGTGCCAGAATAACACCTCTCATCCGTGCATGTCGTAAGACGTGACTAAGGAAGGTTTAGGTACGTATGCTTGACGCGACAGGCTAATAACCTGTTGCTATTATATCATATCAGTTTTTATACTGAAATTATGCTGGAAATGGGTGCGACGCGTGAAATAGTCATGGTTTGATCTATGCTTTGTGTGACCTGCCTACTTACTTCTTTTGGCAACATAGGCGTGATACCATGTGAATCCTAATAAATCTATTTCAACACTATCTAAAGCCTCTTAAGAAAAAACTATAAAAGCACTATCTTTTGTTTATTTTGGTCCAGTTCAGTGAAGGGTTTGTCTATGTCATTTTGTGCCGCTGTTTTGTAGATTATTGGGAGTGGCACAAATATCTGTGAACCCTCGTCTTCAAGTGTAAACACCAATCTCCATGGCATTTATCGCTTATCGCTATAGCTATTGTGATAAATTACAATCACAACAGCCATAATAGAGGCTGTTAATCACGGAGATGGTTGAAGGCCTCAGTTTGGCGCGGTTTAATTGCGATTGGCACCGCATGGGCGTTTAATAGCGCGATTGCTTCTGCTCGAGGAACGCGGAAGAGCTCGTTCAGACATGTTTCAACCACTTAAACATGGAAATGACAAGAAATGGAAAGGTGTTAGGGTTCTAACATATATTCAAAACGATTACGCGTGTATACTGGCAGCAAAGGAGATTCGAACGCAAACTTGTACTAAGACCCGTCCAGAAGCACGCGTGAATTGCCCGGGTTTTGAAATACATTGCTTCTTCACTATGCGTCGTAGTATTATTAAGCGTGACAAATGCCGCAATGTATAGTACCTAAAGCGCGTTAAATTCGCGGTGAATTCGTCCCTTCTGGACAGGGCCTAAGCACACGGGGTGATCGTGACACGCGTACTCAGATACAGCTATACATACGCGTTATATGCGCTTGAAACTTTAAACGAGTTACGAAGGCGCTGCATACGCGCTTTACAATCGCATTTTACGCGTGTTTGAACTATAGAAACGCAAAAAATCTACATCTATGGCTTCTAGAAGCGCTCGTCGTCTGCGAGTTTTACCAACGCCATATGCTATGTGCTTTATTCTAATTCGACACCACACAAGACACAATATTCAGCAGGAAAAAAGATGTAACACCAACTTTACGTCATCCTTAAAGAATTCGATGAGTTCCCCTTGATGTAGTATGTTTATTGTTTACTAATCAAGTTTTGCGCAGTACAAAGCTACCGATCCATTTAGAGCAATCGGAGATCAAATCGATATGTATTTCAATCGAAATGAGCAATTAGAATACCGATTGGAGGAAAACAACTGACGGGCGAATACCGCATGCGCCTGAGTCACATGGGTTATGATGCAAGCGCTGAAACATTCGCGATCGTTATTCATACGAGATGGTGGAAGTATGAACAACTTACGTTAGGCAATGACGAGGCGATTAAATCTCTTTTTTTTTGACAACACACGAACATGAGACTATCGTGATTTTAAAATATGGATAACTCACGTCTACCTACGAACACGGATACGAACAGAGCAGTAGCGTGCGGTGAGCGTTTGGCAGCAGATACCGCGGCTCTTAGATGAAGGGAAGCCTAAAATATGTCGAGCTAAACTCAATTTAAGACGAGTTATCAAGAGACTCCTGAGATTTTTCAAACTTCACTGTCTCAGTAAAGTATGATTACGCAGTATTTTTAAATCTTTAGTGGACGTTTGTTCAGTAGGTTAAATCGTAGGTACAGACGTGCATATGCAATCTGACCCAAACTAGACATTTCGTTTATTTCCATAATCTCGGTAGATTTTTGTTAGTGTGTGTTCTTTTGTAGAGAACTTGTTTAATTTTGTCAGTTTATAGTTTTAACGCATTCTTTCATCGTCGAACCTCCTTCACAAGCCGTGAACGCACATTTGCGTTCAAACGCCTGCGAACCCTCGACAACCGCACTGGCCGAAAACCACGAAAACGCATCAATGCGTTCGAAGCAGTGACTGTGTCGTAGTTACGATTACATCCTATTTCTCACTGGGTGTAAAAGAAAAAGTGTAAAACAAGCAATCGTATTGCAAAACATTTGCCTGCCGCATCGCAATCTCGTAAGATCCATTACTTAGCGATGATAAACTCCGAACGTGATGGGCTGAAGCATTAAAACAACTGTACGTCTAATACTTCTCGATTACAACAGCCTTTCACCTCGACTAACTTCATGAACGATTCTCGCTAGAACCTTACCGTAGTAAACTCCATACCGACACACCATAAGGCGCTGCGCAGACGACAGACTTTTGTGCGATCGAGTCTGCAGAGCAATAAAATCTCTGAATGGCGCGCAGACAGTTTCCATTCAGAATTTTTATTGCTTCGCAGACTCGATCGCACAAAAGTCTGTCGTCTGCGCAGCGCCTACATCTGCAAACAGTTACTCGTATACCGTGTATTGTGCCGTGTGGTGACGGGTTTTGCTATTCTAAACCCATTTCTTCCGTGGATTTCGGAGAGGCGACTGAGGAAATAGTTTAAGTTATATTTAGGGTGACTGGCTAGCAAAACCGTCAGTATCATATTTGCCAAACTCAAAACCTAAAAGACAATGCTAGAAGTAGCGATGACACTTGAAATAATCTAGGATTTATCTATGTAGCGTTTCATGTGCTCTGCCTACCCCATTTGGGAATACAGGCGTGACGTATGTAGGTATGTTAACAGTGGCGTCTACTGCGAGAAGGTTCCTCATCTGTTATTACTTCGCAACACATGATCATCGACTAAGATAGCTCGTAATAAATTTACGCTCGGCTCGAACAATTAACTTTAACAGTGATTTCCTAATTTATCACCGCATTAGCCAAATGGATGCGCGGGCGCGTGCGTTTTCCCTCGAACGCAGGAACGCGCTTTCTCGTTCGCGCCGAAACGTAGCAGTAGCACGTTATCGTACCGCGAAGTATGACACAGAGAAAATTTTCTGGGTTTCTCGATCGGTGTGACGAGCCGACAATTGAAAATAAGTTTTTCTCTGTCCGTCTTCCGTTTTTAAGGTTCCATAGTCATGTCTCTGTCAGTCCATATGTCACAGATACTTTTTTTAAGAAACTATAAGAACTATACTATTGAAAGTTGGTAAGCATATGTAATCTGTGAACCGCATTAAGATTTTTAGACAAAAATACTACGAACTGAAACTGAAAAAACTTTTTTCGGTAAACTCATACGTGTAGGGTATTTATTAATATATCTTCAAAAATTATATGGATAACGGTTTGCGCGAAAAATTATCGAATGAGAAATCTTAAAATGTTGGAAGTTTCCACCGAAGGTACCGGCCAGAATATTTAACATCTCTAATTGAAGTCGTGTATTCAACGCCACCTCTTCGAGCCAAATCTTCAAGTGCCACGACCGCACTTACGCGTTCAAATGCCTGCAAATGTAACAGCACTGGGCGGTCAACAAAACGCATATATGTATGCGTCGATGGCAGTGAATGCTACACACGGAACCTCCCGAGGCCAACATCGGCGCCGCGCCGTCCACACTATATTATTCAACCGCTCCAATTTGTCATGGGAACTCGTGAAAATGAGTGATCGTTTCGCCGCGTGAGCTTTCTTTCTCGGGGCGTGTCGCGAGATGACAAATAGAGCAACATTTAAGCCTACCGAGTGAGAGAAAACCGTGAAATATAGAGGGGTTATTACCACTTCCGCGGCAGTTTTTAGCTCGACGCGCGAGAACAATCGACATGGTCATTTTTAATCAGGAAGCAGCTCTAGCTTCGATGGTGCCTTCTAACGTGATTGTAGAATTTTACATAGATACGTACATCATGGCTGTATTCCCAAATGGGGAAGGCTGAGTACATGAAACGCTACATATACAAAACCGTGACTATTTCATATTCCGTAGCCACTTTATAGCATATTTTTATGTTTAACCCTTTAACGACCACGGGGACACCGGTGTCCCAAATAGAAAAAATACAATATAACAGTTATTGAGAAGCTTATTTTACCTTTCGTTAAAAAAATAGTTTCTGGACGTACTATTTTCATTTTATATGCTAGCACCAACACAAAATTAATCATAGGGACATCGCTGTCCAATAAATTACAAAAAAAAAAAAAAAAAAAGTTGACTTTATAATTCTTTTTTTTTTTTTGACCTTAATAAGTTAATATAAATAGGTAGGTACCTAAAATACTTGCATAAGGTCTCATAACCTTATGGTCCTGAAAGGGTTAAGAGGTGCACCGGTAGCCTGAAATATACATTAAACGTGAAACGTCATGTTTGTTTACATCATATTTCGTATACTCTGCCTGCTCTACTTAGGAACATTGGCATGATTGTATCTATTAGTATCATTGTGATTTATAGACTTAAAGTTAACGGAAAATGATTAAATTTGCCACCTTCACTTTCAGCATTCATATAAACATTTAAGATTCAAACGGACATAAAATTAATATCACAAGATCACAACCACGGTGTTCAACGAGTTATAAACATAATCGCATCCATAAAACTCTCAGACCGATATTAAAACAAGTAACTAGGATGGATACCGATTAAAATAATAGTAAACATATTGAATTATACGATACTCGGAGCGAATGTACGCATATTTTATTACACGCACATATACGCTATGCATTTATTGCATACCGGCACGATACGCACACATGCATGTTAAATTGCGTTTTTAATTTTAGTTGACACGATAAAACCATACCGAACTAATTAATATTGGCGTATGTATGGACACTTCGAATTCTTTGCAGTTTTTACGACGCTTGGCATAATCAAAATAACGCATATACACCTATTCGTCTCATTTACATTATATTATACACTACAATAATACATTTCAATTGGTCCTAAGGAACTCGGAAAAATAAGAGTGGATTTGTTTCGCGCGTTCTGCCTAATCCACATCGGTGTACAGGCATAACTATTTTATTGAGTGTATAAAAGTAGTAAAGTGACCCCAGTTTAATATGACCGGCGATACTACAGAGAGCTCACTGTAAATTAGACACTTCAATTTCCGAAAAAAAAACTTACACACATTTCGCGCCTGTATATTCCCAAATAAGAAAGGCAGAACACACGAAAAGCTACACATAATCACAACTATTTTATATGCCGTAGTCACTTCCAGCATACATTTTAGGTTTTAAGAGGTGTTATAATGACAGGTTGCTAGCTTTTCGCCTAAAATATACCGTAACCTATTTCATTAGTCGCCTTTTACGACATCCACAGAAGATAACACGGTGAATATTAGCAGGGATTATTAGGTTCAAAGTTTATCTTTACCGCAAGACTACTTTAAATTTTCCCACGCTGTTACCCATGTGATTATATCACGTAAATGTATACGAGACTTTACAGTACCAACACACCCACATTCCAATCATTATGCATATTGATAATTACCATTAACTTAATTCGTATATTTACTTAACGAACTGATACTCGTATGAACACTTAAATGATATAAATTGGACCGGTTAATGCAGCCAGCGTAAATATACATGGCGCCGATTTATTGGATTGAGTCGAAAAGTTTAAATAAAAACGAAGATATTTGAATAGTCTTGTCGACAACTCAATTAAAACTGTCATAACGGAACCTAATACGAGGGGTGATTGGAAAATTCGCGGCCTAAGTATGAAATCAAATCCAAAGATTTTATTTATCATTTTTATTTCTCTACGTAGTCCCCGTCGAGATCTTTACACTTGTTCCATCTGGATTCTAATGCAATTATACCACTTTTGAAGAAACTTTTCTCCAGGCCTTCAAAATAGGCGTCCACTTCAGCTTGGACCTCGTCGTTGGTTAAAAATTTCTTACCGCCCATGTGTTTTTTTAAGTTTGGAAACAGATGGAAGTCCGACGGTGCCAAATCAGGTGAATAAGGTGGGTGGGGCAATAATTCAAACCCACAGTTGTGAATTTCTGCCATCGATTTTGCTGACGTGTGCACACGTGCATTGTCCTGGTGAAAGAGAACTTTTTTTGTCAACAATCCAGGTCTTTTTACTTTCAGTTCCTCTCGTAATCGGCGTAAAAGGTCGCAATAGTAGTCCGAGTTAATAGTGGTACCTTTCTGGAGATAGTCAACCATTATTACTCCCTTTGCATCCCAGAAGACTGATGCCATGACTTTATTCGCTGACAAAATGGCCTTTGCCTTCTTTGGAGGCGGAGATCCAGCACGAACCCACTGTTTTGATTGCTGCTTAGTCTCGGGCGTATAGTGGTGGACCCATGTCTCATCCATAGTAACATACCTGTCCAAAAAGTCTTGGGGATCAGACTCATACAGATCGAGACAGTCGCGTGAAATTGTTAGACGAGTGATTTTTTGTTCCACTGAAAGGAGCTTTGGAACCCATCTCGCCGACACCTTCGAAAAACCTAATTCGTTGACTATAATGTTTTGGGTTCTTTCATAGGAGATGCCTACGATGTCAGCTATTTCTCTCACTTTTAATCGTCGATCTTTCATTATAATCTCACATATAATTGCCACATTATGTGGATTGGTCGCAGTGGTTGGTCTCCCGGGGCGAGGGTCATCTGCGATGCTGACTCGTCCCCGTCTGAATTCAGCTGCCCACTTTTTTACCATCGTATATGATGGACAGGATTGCCCCAATGTACACTGCATATCTTCAAAAATTTCTTTCGGAGTCAATCCTTTTTTATAAAGATATTTAATAACAGCACGATGCTCCAAATTGTCCATTATGAAAAATCTGTTAACCCGTACTTTTAATCACTCGTAAAAAATATTTTAAATATTGTGTTACAAATGAACTTTCGCGGCATGACATCTGAATAATGACAGTTCAAAATGGCGGCAGAAAAAAAATAAAAACTTTTTTTTTCATGATCAGGCCGCGAACTTTTCAATCAGCCCTCGTAACGACTTACGGTTATAATTTTCAAACAGATGTCTGTTTAGTAAATCTTCCGTCATCCATCTTTTTCTACAAGACCAAACCAATAAAGCATACTTTTTTTTATCCTAATCACTACATCACTTTCACCCTAGCTCATTCCCTTATCACACTATTTCTTATTCTATCATTCAGTAATACACCTTCTATAATTCTTAACGCTCTCTATGTGGATCTACTTTTATGTAGCGGCATCTAAGTAATAAACATATTAAAGTGACAGTGTCAGTCTCTATGTCATTTTGAAACTTGAACCTAAGGTCGTGAGAGAGGGGCATGCAAAACCTAGTCTACCAGACCTTCATATTCAAATAGCGACACTATAACTCCGCACGACAACGACAATCCGTCACGCCTTGACATGTCCTGCTATATTAATTATTTACCACTCCCCAGCATTAGAACAGAATGCAGGCTACTTTGGCCTCCGCTATAACACCAAATTGGCATATAATGGTATGCGGTGTAACAATTACATGAGAGACACGACATAATGTCGCGCGGCGACAAATTGCGCGGATTAATATCTCGAGGTGCGCCGCGATAAATAGGTATGTCTGATTATTTCAATCGAAATTTTAGTATCTAAAGTGAGGCGCTATCAAGGTTATTACTATCGGTTTTGTAGGAAATCTCTTATACCCAGAATAAAATATTCTAAAAATTCGTTACGCCAAAGCAAATTGACAGTGTGGTTTGGTTTGTAGAACTAAAGCATTTTACCGAGACCTTTTACCGGGATCCCTTACCGATTCCAAATGCGTAGACAACCACAATCCAGCAGGCTTTATTTGTTCCATCCGAGCAAAAGCCTCTTGCCTGTTAATATGTTCTTATTCAACTAACTTCAAAAAACAAAGCAGGTTCTCAAGTCAACACACGTCTTGTTCATAAAAATCGGTTTGGACGCCATTCCAGAAGAAAGTACATAAAAAGTTCTAGGATCTCAAAACCTCACTGTAAAATTATAAAACCAAAATCGAATCCATATTTGCTTCCCAAAGTTATATGCCAAATGACACTCCGTCTAAAGCCCGTCACAGACTACGCATATACGATAATATTTTATCTGCGTAAAAATGCCATTTTTCCATATGTCGGTATCAAAAGATACCTGACGGTAAATCTGCGCAGTGTGTGTTAGCTCATTGAATTGTATAGGGAGCGATATTGACAGATATATGTTCTGTAACAGATATCTTACCGTATCTGCTTAATGTGTGACGGGCTTAAGTTCAATTAGGTGCAAAATATTCGCTATTTCAGCTAAAATAGGTACCTACCTAGACAAACCCTCCGTCTAAGTTCAATTACCTAACGTTCGCTATATCAACTAAACATCTAAACCAGGCTGCCTCTTCTTGTAATAATTCACATTTTGCAAAACAAAACCATAAAGCAAACAAGAGCAGAGATCGGTATCTAAAACCGAAAGGGAGCGGAGACCGAAGGCCGACTCTAGTCACGATTAGAAAGACAAGCAGCGCCGCGGGACCGGGTAGACAGTCCATTACTGATACTAAAACATGCTAATAGGCTAGATGACTAGAAAAAACTATTTAGTCCGTCAGATAGACTACGAAAAAATATTGTACCCATATTTTTTTCTTATAATTGACAGTCGAAAAATGACGATAATACAGAGCCTAAAAGTTTCGCGTGACGTCACGAGCCCCCACTCAGGAAGTTTGATGATCTGTCCTTTGTTGATGTTTAATTATTCGATAAACTAAAAAATATGCGTCTAATTTTTTTGCATAATCTAACTTACGGACTAATTAGAATGATATATTTTTAACCCTGTCATCATCCCTATTACTCGTATAGCCAATTGTTACGGTTGAATTAATACCACTTTGTTAGAAATACGCACAATTGGATAGATGCAAGATTTTGCGGATTTGTATGTCTTGTTCCGTGTGCTCTGCCTACCGCGTTTGGGAACGTGATTGTATGTATGATCCAAACAAAATGTCTTAGGCATACCATTACCATCACATCTATATTCCCTAAGGGGATATGTTGCGTAAAAATATTTCTGACTAATCTACGTTTCTTTGGCATACACACTATGTTTTCGCGGGCGTGTCTGTCCGTAGCTTAACACTAGACCCGCCATCCAAGGCCTGGGCCCGACTCGGCAAAGGTGAGAGGTCAGCGTTTCGCAGCTTGACAGTTTGATGAATGTCACAAAGCCAATTGCCTGATATTGCAGATTACGAAGGCATCTAGAGCATATTTAGCTCTATAGCAACTGCGTGGTGATATAAGACGTTTTAAAAGCGAAAAGTTGAAGCCCGCATTCTTGATGCGAGTTCACGGGATTCAAAACAGTTGAACGAACATACCTACATACAATCACGCCTACGCTTCCAAATGGGGTATGCAGAGCACACGAAAAGTGACGTAGACGATACCATGATTACGACTATTTCACGCTTGGCAGCCACTTTTAGCATGATTTTAGGTTTGAAAACAGATGGTTGAGGTAGTATAATAAGGACAGGTTGCTGGCCTGTCGCCTACAGCATACTTAAATCTATTTCCTAAGTCGCCTCTTACGATATCCACGGAAGAAATGTTAGTGATATCTAACAATGGTGATAAATGTTAGTGAAAAAAAATATTACGGTACACTCTTGTTTACAACAGTTTAATGAACATTCCGTACAGGTTTACTTTCAACGCCTAATTTAATTGTGTTCATCGTTAGCCTCTACAAATTACATCCAACCATATACCACATTAATTCAAAAGAGCACAAAAAAAAGCCAATCGCACGACTTGAACAAACGCGTAATTTGACAAATTTAAAACGTAAGTAGAGGAAAACCTTGTTCCCATGAACATAAAGTTAGATTTACTGAGAATTTGTGGATCAAAGTTCGTGGTGAGCGCAAGTCATTTTGCCGCCGGAAACTCAACCAGCGAAAATAATACAAATTTGACGCTCACGCGCATTCTAACGATGGCATTGTCTGTTCGGCAGCGAGGCCGGGATCTCGTTATGTTTAAAAACGTAAGCACTATTATAATTTGTGCCAGAATTATGTATCGTCAGCTGAAGAGAAAAGTAGCGCCCTACCCATACATTGTTTCATTACTACATACATACAATCTCGCCATGTTCCCAAATGGGGTAGGCAGAGCACACGAAAGGAGAAATAGACAAACTCATAATTATTTTACGCTTCGCAGCCACTTCTAGCATAATTTTAGGTTTGAAAATAGTAAAGTAAGTAACAGTAAAGTCATTTTGTAGCCGCAAAAGTAACCATAATAATAACATACAATAGGGAAAACACAATATTTACCAACAAGCTCGTATCCTACAGATTCTTCAACAGGCAATCCAAAAAGCTAAAGGTCAATGAACTTGGGCTCGTTATTAACGACACATCACCGGCGCAGGCGCACCACGTGGCGCGGAAGACGCGCATCAAAATCGAATTAACCTTTTTGCATATCGGTTCCGTTTCCGTTCGACTTTGACAGCCGAATGGAATAAGATTATCATTCAGCTGGGCACAAGCCTCCTCTCTACACAAGAGGGCCTGGACTACAATTCTCACGCAGGCCCAATGCGAATCGGGAAAAAAATCACCACTCACTCCATCTCTTCGGTGGATGTAGTTAGAGGCGACTAGGGAAATAGACAAAGTTATCCTTATCCTTACTAATATTATAAATCGGAAAGTGAGTTTGTTTGTTTATTTGTTTGTTCCGCTTTCACGCCGTAACTACTGAACCGATTGCTTTGAATTTTTGCAGACGTAAAGATAGAAGTCCGAATTAAATAATAGCGTACTTTTTATCTCGGAAAAAATGGATGTTCCCGAGGGAATGTTCGCTTTATACCGCAATATAACCGAATTGCACGCGGGCGAAGCCGCGGGCGGAAAGCTAGTAGGGTATATATGAAGCGACAGACTATTATACCTCTTTCATCTAACTTAAATCGAAAAACTGAGCCTAATACATAGGTACTTTTATTTTTAACACTCATCAATAATTATCACACAAAATTGGAACACGGGGTTTTCGAGAGCCAGTTCATTTCAGGCAAAATCAAACCTAATATTCGTCATAACCGTCATAACGTGTAGCTATTCTACTTCAAAGTAGAAACATCGGTGTTTCACTGATTCGCGTCTGTTGCCATCTCAAACGGGCCTCAGTGAATTCAATCGACATCGTAAACGTAATGATCGAGACACAAAAACCATGGTAATTCCATAATTAGCTAAATCGCTTTACTAGTTATTTGGTCGTGCCTTGATGAATGCAAAAAGTTACTTAGGAAGTCCTCTGGTTACGAAATATCATGATGGCACATTTAGTTTAATTATAATAATTCTGTATGCATGATCATTAATGCAAAAACGTGCATACATACATCACGCCTGTATTCCCAAATGGGGTAGGCAGAGCACACAAAACGCTACGTAGACAAAACCATGACTATTTCACGTTTTGTAGCTATTTTATAATATTTTTTAGGTTTGAAGTTGGCAGGTGTAATAGTGACAGGTTGCTAACCTGTCGCCCACAATATTCCTAAACCTATGTCGGGTTTAGAATAACACCCCTCCATTTCTTCCGTGGATGTCGTAAAAGGCGACTAGGGACATAGGTTAAGGTATATTTAGGCGACAGGCTGCAACCTGTCACTATTGTGTACAGTCAAGGAAATTGATACCTGTGCCACTTTGAATCTTTTCATAGTAAGTTTCATATTGCTTTGATTAGTAGACAGTATTGTACGTAACTGAGACATTTCTTGTGAAAAGGTACAAAGTGGCACAGTAATCAATTTCCTTGACTGTACCTGCCACCTTAAAACCTGAAAAATATATGCCAGAAGTGGCTATAAAATGTGAAATAGTCCTCTAGTCTATGTAACGTTTTGTGTACTCTGCCTACCCCATTTGGAAATACAGGCGCGATTGTATGTATGTATGTATGTATGTTAAAATCGGCACCGACCAGTCAAAGCAACCGAAGCCAGGCGTTAAAGGGGCGGTCTCCTTTATGGCCCGTTTACTCCCAGTGTTTCATTAAATCGTCCACACTTCACCATTTAAGCGGGCACTCAAGCCGAAAGTTTTTATTCTGATCAGAGACAGCTAACGAGCTCACAAGAGGCCACTAATGACCTCCCCTGCAATGGAGGGTCGGCGTGGTCTGATGTAACAATGGAGGGACAATACACCCTGCTGATGCATAATGACATCAACGCCGACGTTGCATTCACATAGGCTTGCTCGACAACTCATACAATCACGCCTGTGTTCCTAAATGGGGTAGTCAGAGCACGCAAAACGTGACAGACAAAACCATGATTATGACTACTTCACGCTTCGCAGCGTCGAGTATAATTTTAGGTTTAGAAACAGATGGAAAAGGTATAATAGTGACAGGATGCTAGCCTGTCGCCTAAAACATATCTTGACCTTTCATTAGTCGTCTTTAACGACATCTACGGAAGATATGGAGAGGTGTTATTCTAAGCCCGACACCATTCGGTAAAAGAAGTTTCCGATATTCTAGACTTCAAGGCAACGACGACCGACCAGTAACTATGGACGTTATACTCATCATAGCAAAGCGCAACACAATTGCCTCACACAGTCGTGAAAATAGCTTGCACGCTGTCTCAAGCTTTCTTAGACCATCAACGATACGTTCCGAGATGTCATTCACACCAATCACCCATTCAAAACTGGGTGAATGTAATCAATAACCGCATTCATTCGATGCGCTGGCGCAAGTGCGAATTTCCCACGTGCCGCCGGTTTGTATGGCTCGCATGCCATCGACACCGTTTTTTGCTGTCGGCGCATTGCCCTATATTTATGTAGATGATATCGTTTTTAATTACATTAGTTAGATGGTGTGAAACACAGGTATCTCCGCGAGTGGAGATAACATGCGGTATTGTTTTGTTTAGTAATAAAAGACAATTAAAGCATGTATAGTTGTCAGTTATAACCCGTGTGGTGCCGGGTTAGAATAGCACCTCCCCCTTTCTTCCCGTGGGTGTCGTAAGAGTCGACTCTGGGAAAGGGGTTAGTGTATTGTGGGCGATGGGCTAGCAACCTGTCACTGCAATATCACGTTTAACCATCTGGTTACCCTGCTCAAAATTGCTAAATGTGGCACTGGATTTTTGAATCCGTGTGCTCTGCCTACCCCTCTTGGGAATACAGGCGTGAGAATATGTATGTATGTATGTAGTTTTCGAGCTAAACTCGAGTTACGACGTGAGTTATCCGTTAATTTCGCCACTACAATAGATGAAAGAAGTACGACAGTGACAAGTTGCTAGTCGACGACATCCACGTAAACTGTAAAGAAATGAAGACGAGAGAAGAATGTGTGGTGTCGGGTTCAAAATAAACATCTCCCTAAGGCGTCGAACTAAGACGACTAAGGGCCTGGCCACATGTCCACGACACGACGTCGTAGTCGTAAACCGACACGATTTTTGCCGTGAAAATACACGACGCGCGTCGTGAAACTTTCCGAGCGCTGCACCGCGCACCGACGTCGTGTCGGAGCGCGACACGATTTTTGTCGTGAAAATCCACGACGCGCGTCGTGGAAATTTTCCGACCACTGCACCGGACATCGTGGGTAGTAATGCCGGTGCGGTGCAGTGTTGCGTGGACATGTGGCCAGGCCCTAAGGACATAGGTTAAGGTATAAGTTATTTTAGGCGGTAGGCTAGTAACCGGTCACTATGATACCTTTGAATTTGAGCCCTAAAAATATGCTAGAGGTGGTCACGATTTTGTCTAAGTAGCGTCTCGGGTGCTCTGCCTGCCTCATTTGGAAGAAGTCGTTTTTCGGTGATTTATTAAAAAAAAAGCCAGAAACAGGGAACTCACGACGGAGGTCGGCGCGGCGATTACGTGGCGGCCATTACGGAGGCACCCCAAGGCCGGCGCAGGCGCACGACCGTACTAATTGACAAAACGTTTAGCGTACAAACGGATACGTACATCACGCCTGTATTCCCCAATAGCCGGGTCCTCACCAGTGCCGTAACTAGGGCGGTGCCAGCGGTGCCCAGGCACAGGGCGCAGACCCTTGAGGGGCGCAGAAATGACCAGACCAGTATCTTCAAGGGCGCAATTTTCGAAGCTCGCACTGGGCGCATAAAAGGCTAGTTACGGCACTGGTCCTCACTGACCTGCGCCTCGCGAGGCAGCCATTTCTCATGCTATAATGAGCCTTATGTGGAACAAAAGCATGCCTCATGCGCTTGCCTCGCGAGGCGGCTCGGGCAGTCAGTTCGCGGCTAATGGGGTAGGCAGAGCACACGAAACGCTACATAGACGAGTTTCGTGGCCACTTCTTATTTTAGGGTTTAAGTTGGCAAGTATAACGGTGACAGGTTGCTAGTCTGTCGCCTAAAATATACCTTAATCTAGTTGCCTCTTACTACATCCTCATAAGAAATAGAAGAAATGGAGAGGTGTTATTTTAAAGCCGACACCACACGATACATCTGTTTTCAAACCTAAAATTAAGTTAGAAGTGGCTGCGAAGCGCCAAATAGTCATAGTAATGGTTTTGCCTGTAACGTTCCGTCTGCTCTGCCTACCCCATTTAGGCACATATGCTTGATTGTATATATATATCTGTCTGTACCTTGACGTAAGCATACTTTCAATTACTTAACTACAAGCATGTGGTCCTGAATAAAACAAAATCTGAACTACAAATAGGTTGCGTTGATTGTGAGCAATTAATTACAGCAGCAACTGGACTGCTGCGGTCTGATAAATGTGGCGACAACCAGGCTTTCCTGTTTACAAGCTAACATAGTCTTACAGGAAATATAATAAGCACCTACTTCGAAGTATCTGTACTTTTGTGAAAATTATTTAATTATGGGACTGACTGCGTAATAAAAAGCATTAGAATATGAAATGTAGTGAAATTGTATTATTTACCCACAATTTTGTCACCATATTCAATATCATTGTCAAACGTAGTAGCACACAACACTAACACCACGAATCTCTAAAGACTCGTTCACACCGACCACTGACGCAGTACGAGTATGAGTAGCCGTGACTATTCTCGATATAAAAACGGGAGTGTAATAGTCTTTTTCTTTTTTCATTATGACTGAGTCTTTTCTAATTTTACAAACTACACTCGTATCAAACGTAAAACTACCACGTTTGATACGAGTGTAGTTTGTAAAATTAATCCGAACTGGACATTCTTTGTAAGGCAACAGAGTATTTTCATCACATTACGACCCTAGTGTAAATTAAGTCAGTATTCATGTTTAATTAGAGCATGCCAAGAAATGGTTCAGACTGAACCAGTTAAACCATTACTGGTACAAAATTATACTATTAACAATGTATAATTACACATATTATACTGTTAGGCCGGTGTAAATGTCACGAGCCTCCCTGGCCACCGACAATGAGCTATTACTTTAATTAAACCGCTTCATGATACTTTAAGTATTTACAAGAAGTGTTTTAATTCCTTTCCGCGTCAATTGACCTTTGGTTTTGTTGTTTGGTTGCTAAGTGTCGATTTAAGTTAGCGAGAATAAGAACTAGTATTGAAATAAGTCACCGTTACCAGCTTTTATTACATGAACAAAATACTCGCGGGTAAAAAGTGACTTACGCCAAGTTATTTTAAACCTCGTTGACTTGGTCTGCTTTTGTGACAATTTCAATCATAAACACAAATTCAATGCTTGCGTTTTTGCCCGTGGATGGATAGTTTGCATTAGGTACATAAAAAATACCTCGATGTTTGAAATCCCGTCCGAGTCGAGTCTGGCGTACTGCACGCGATTCACCCGCGTATTTCGCGACAAAAACGCTCCTTCCGGACAAGATCTTAGGACGCCCTCTACTGTGTGACGGGGTCTTAACAGAGACAAGAGCCACACATGCGATTTCAACACGCCTATCGCGACGGCATTTGGCGTCGTGACTGTAAAATGACAAGTCGCGGCATTCCCAGAGCATTTTACCTTTGCGATAGCGCTCGTGATCGGCAACAAGGCACAATCGCACCACGGCGATCGATCGAAATGGGCCGCGTATGAACACGAAGTAGATTGGTTGGGAATTTAGATGGTTAGTTAAGTCGGCAGTTTGTTGGGAGTGTTGCGACACCCGTTCAAGTTTAAATAAGTAGTACTGTGACATTACTAATACGATTAATTCTGGAAGTAGAATCAAGATTGGTGAACGTATTTGACCTGGTTCGTTCTTTCGCCGATTAATTACTATACTGATCAATCTATCATGAATCCAAAATGGGACACGCAGAGTCATTTCAGCATATTTTCAGGTCGTTAAGTCTCAAAACCATAACCTTACGATATCCACAGAAGAAATTAAGGTGTTATTCTAATCCCGACACCATACGGGTTATCATGTTCACAAGGGAATTTTAACATTATACGCGACGTAGGAATCGATTGATACCTAGCTAAATGTAACATTCCAATACATTTATTTATTTTAGGTTAATGGTATTTTTTCTTTCTCAACTTTCTTTATGTGTCTACTCTAATTTCACATGTTTTGTCAATCGCTTGAAGGTTAGCAGGAAGAGATCCCTTTTGGGATACGTTCGCCTTTGTACTTATGTTCTGTTTTGTCTGTTATTTTGTCATGATTATTTGTACAATAAAGAGTTACATACTTACATATATACATATACATTGTACCTAGTCGGGAAGCTAAAATGAAGATTACAAAAGTCCTATTGAGTCCTAACTATAACATTACTGAGATTTCTTAGTGCGAGCGGGCCGCGGGCGTTTCGCAACGATCACAGAACGTCGGATTTATTGGAAATCTCCCATCCAATTATTCAAAAGTGTATTTACAGTTACCTCTCGCCCTAGTTCTCTGTAATAGGATGAAAGATGCAGTCACGAATTGTATGTGCACTCGGAAAGTTATACCTACAGTTGGAATTAAGTACAGTTAAGTAGGTAGTTATTTAGATCCGTGTGGTATCAGTTAGACTTAAGCATTTCTTCCGTGACTTGGGAGATAGACTACAAGCTAGAAAATAGCCAGTGCTGTACGTTGTCACTATTTGTTTTATCTAACTTTCAACCTAAAATTGATAAAGGCTCCGAGGCGTGAATTGTCATGGGTTTTCTTATGTGTTCTGCCTCCCCCAATTGGTGACAAAGACTTGATTATATGTTTTATATCAAGTTCCTTATTATACTAACACTGATGACCATGTTCAGGCCGAAGTTTATAAATAAAATCGCAAAGTCAATTCTAAAATGATCTTTCGTCTGTACTCATGGTACGGCAACACAGATCCATGATTATGTTTATACCACGACAAAACAAAGCACCTCGGAATACTATGGTCGCTCCTGAAGGCTGCTATAAGCATGAAGGCATTCTGGCGTTCCTCCAGGAGCTGCTAGTGTCAAGTTGCGAATACCAGCCCGTCAAAAAAAAAGTAGAAAGTCCCATAAACTCCCTGACGGGTTCAAACCGATGTCAAAGCGCAGGCATTAGAGCGCGCGACACTCACGCGCACCAAAGGTTAAGTAATTCATCCCGGCGCATGCGCGATTTAGCAAGTTCCGCGGACACGACAAAGCGTTGCGCAACGACATCGCTGCGACACGGCGGCCGGATTCGGGAACACTTTTAAACATACAATCACACCTGTGTTCCCAAATGGGACAGGCAGAGCACATGAAATGTGATGTAGATAAAACAATGACCTTCCACGCCTCGCAGCCAAGCCACTTCTAGGAAAATTATAGCTTACGAGTAAGTTAAACGTATTTTTAATTTCTCACATAATCAAAAAGCCAGCATAAACTTGAAAAAAAAAAATAGAACGAAACATTGCAACTGAGATGTCATAGTCATAACGCGCGTTTCAAAACAATAGGCAAAGATCCGCCTCGCCATACAGCCACGCTTAATAAATTAACGATAGCGTCGGTTGCGCTGGCAACACGCCAAGCCGCGGCAAGCACGATCTTATATGGGATAAAAATGTAGGGAAATATGTGGTTTCCGTGTAAGGGTTGCCATGCCAGGCGCGAGGCAGATACAAAGACACAGTGTTAAGCCAAGGATACACTAGGGGACATGTCTCGCGACATTGTGTCTCGACATCCAAGTCAGCCGATTTCGCCTGACATATCTGGCGACATCACGCGACTTATATCCGCGTGTTGCACGCCATGTCGAGCGAAGTTCGGCAACGTCGCGCTACTTCGCACGAGGTTGCTGGGGACACGTGTCGCGGGACATTTGTTCCCTAGCTAGTGTATTGTTGGCTTTAAGATAGACAATGTATTGGCGGGCCGAAAGAGAGCCGCGCGGTGATAGCGATGAAGCGAACCCTTGCAAGTTTTAAGCTAAAAGATACAGATTTTGGCTAGCATTGTTTATTGCTAAAGCTTGTAAGTATTTTGTCTCCAAGTTGAGGTATTTTCACAAACATATTAAACATCATGCCCTATTCTGTGCGGGGTAGGAAGAGAACAAAGCGCACAATTCGCTTCATTCACATGCCAGTCATACATGCTCTACGGTTTCGGGCACTTCTAATTTGGCCTCATCAAAACATCCCTGTAGGCTTAGCACGCGGCAATACGCTCTAGGTCTAGTCGTGTCGCGCGCGGGATAGTCTACCCGTCATTTTCTGAAGTCTCTAGTTAGACAGTGGCAGGTATAGTCTATGTTGCATGTGTGTCTACTCGCGCCTTGCCGTGCCAAGCACCTGATACTCCACGGAACTTCGACGCCGATCAGTGTCAACGGCAATGAATGGGCTAAAGTTATTAAGGGTCCCATACCGTTCGAAGCCGGACGATTGGTGAAATTGAGACGTGAATTACCTGAAAAAAAAAAAATTGTTAAGAAGTTTGTAATTGTAAGTAAATTATAAGAAAGTGAAGTATTTAACATTCATACATACATATGCAGAGCACACGAAACGCTACATGGTCAAATCCATGACTATTCTACGCCTCATAGTCACTATTAGCATATGTTAATTTTAAGTTAGAATCAAAGAGGTATAATAGTAACAGATTGTTAGCCTGACGCGTAAAACACACCTTAACTAATAGGTAAAGTAAGGATAATAAATAAACATCCTTAGACGCTTCTTAGAACACTTCCTGAAGAAATGGAGCGGTGTTTTTCTAAGCCCGACATATCACCCGGGCTAAACCTTGGGTAACATTTAATTTTGTTTTTACTTTAACTTTAATTAAATGAAACAAGATAATAGGTATGCTTGCTATACTATACGCGAGCCACGAAGAAATTACAATTCACGTCTGAATCCGTGCAAAAAAACTACCCGTTGGTTTATCTTTGTTGAGCCAGCGCAAAAAACACAACATAATGTAACAATTAACATAATCCAGCCATTGAAAGCCTAATAAGTGAAATAACAACTAAATTACACGAATTAATTACGTTCAAAACAAGACCGGACTAATTGTCCATAAAGAGTCCATTGAAAACATTCCGCAGGTACTCATACTGTTTAAGACGCGCTCAATGAGAGTGAACTATAAAACTATAAATTACTAGCTTCTTTCTGTAAGCGAGTTTGCACTAGTATTTCAAGTATTGTGCTTGTTCTGATGTACAAAACAATATCATAGTTAAGCTTCGTTCAAAAGAACAAACAACAACACACAACAACATGGGGTCGTACTGAAAGTCAGCGTTGCGGCCCTTTTGGCGCTATTTGGCACAGAATGCACTATGACAGCAGTTTAAATTGTTTTTCAAATTGAAGTAATGTCTTCTTTCAGTACAATGTTCCTGTTTCTTTTAGTATATTTAAGTTAGTTCCCTTCCTCCCTGGAGTGTTTATAAACAAGTTTCATCCTCCGGGCTTCTATCATTTCTGTTTCCAATAACACACGTTACAGTACGATGGATGCGTGTTCCCCGCGTAGCTCATCTCCTAATGAAAGCGTGCCCTACCGTGAATCAGCAACACAAAGGCTGCATTAAAAATGCCAAAAGCTGTATAAGAGGACATAATAGCGGTGGAGGCGACAGGGTGCGTTGCTCCTGTATCATACATTAGGCAGTGCAGACGGTCTAGGCTGTCTAGACTCCAGACAGCTTTAGTTGTTGCGTGTTTTGTCAGTTTAAGAATATTTAACGATGAATAAGAATGAGCCAGCACGACCCTGCTCTCCGCAGAAAAGGGGGTTTTCCATAAAAAGTACTTTTTTCGAAATTCGGAAATTTGCTCCTGTCGTATTCAGAATAACACGTATCCTTTTCTTTCATTCGACGTCGTAAGAGGCGACTAAAGAGATAGGTTAAGGTATGCTTTAGGCGACAGGCTAGCAACTAACTATTCCAACCTAAAAGTAGATACGAAACGTGAAACAGTCATCCTCGCGAACACTTGACATTAATGGTGGATTTCGTCAGACGAAATTAATGAAGATCACTAATAATATAATAAAGATGTAAGTGACAAGTTTTGAACAGCACGAGCCGTTTTTTCAATAACGGCGGTCATTAAATGCAAGGTTCCGAAATAATACCTCGGATGATAAGTCGATGATTTAATGCGCGAAATATCCAGATAGTGCATGAAAAAGTAACACAGTTCAACTTTGCAATCTTATTCATCGTTACGACGATATTATGGCCATCATTAAGACGTTGAGTCACACTTAATAAACCAGCGAAGTGCATAAAAAAATATAAAACGCACGCATAAATCACCTCACACTCCATTCCTCACTATTCTTGACGACAATCGCATGAATACCGCATTATTATACCAAAATGAGACGATTTATTTATAAGCAAAACACTGGCGTGGGCGCCGCCGCCGTTTACATATCAGGCGCGTTTACGCTTTATTACAATTAATCGGCAAAAAACACGAGCGAACTATTAATTAATGACTTCCCGGATTCCAACGTCGGTCTTTAGTTTCGGAGGAATAAACACTTGGAGTACACTTTAACGAACAACTTTTCTGCCGCACGCACACATATTGAGCGCCACGTAATTTTCACACACACACGCACAAAATAGTAAGATTCGGAGCCTACTAACTTGACACTGTAGCCTCATTCCTTCAAGGCATCACTTCGCACAAAAACTTGAGACCATTCCAAAAACCGCTGGAGCTTCACTGGGATCATAAAGCAATAAAGGGGCCAACATTTCGTTAATTGCTTGTTCAAACATTCCGCGAACCGTATCTAACCTTCGGCTTCTAATAGCTCTTGATTATAACGTTTGTAACCATTTCTCATTCCAGAATCTGTAATCACGATCGGAATGACCTAACGTGAACTCATCCAAAAAGTTAGTTGCCGAATGGTGAACTCTAATTTAAAAAGCTAGTTGCCGAATGGCGTCATGTTTCCAGTGACTGGTCATGGGGATTGCGGATCTAAATGACCCCTAACGGTGGGGATCACGAGCGGTTGCATAATGAGCCCCAGGTCAAGGCCCCGCGAACAGATTGACAGATAAACAAACGGTACAATGAGGTTGATGTCTTTGCTCCGTTGGGATCTGATAGCGTCACTGCCTGACCGGCGGCGGTTAAGTCAGGGGACCGGCAAAAACGTTTTTGTTATATTAGGCAGTTCGGGGAACGAATTTAACGAATGAATGGACTATTTTCGTAACTGTCAATAAAACAAAAACCTATCTTCATTTCCTTTTGCAGCGATGAAGAGTCAATACACAGAGGTTGGGTTCAAGACGAAAGTTTTTTCACTATCGGCCTCATCTCCAAGCTCAAAGTCGCTCAACGAGCAACGGAAAGGGCTATCCTCTTGGTGTCTACATGATCGAAGCAATGAGGAGATCCATAGACAAAAGTCATCGATATAGCCCACCGGATTAGCAAGTGGCAGTTGGCAGGCCACATAGATAGCCAATGGGGTTGAAAAGTGCTCGAGTGGAGACCAAGGCCCAACAAACGCAGCGTACGACGTCCACCTACAAGATGGACAGACGACCTTGTGAAGGTCGCTGAAGAAGCTGGATGCAGGTCGCTTCCAACAGGTACATATGGAAGTGGGGAGGCTAATGTTCATCAGACGAGGGTTTAAAAAAAGCCAGAATATATGCGACACATATGTAGTAGTCCAGAGTAGGCCCGTGGGTCAGTTTATCCATACTCGTTGGATACTATAGTCGTGGTGCGCGATCATAATTATGCGATACTTATTAGTATGCGTCTGATATGCATTAATTGCAGCGGGCGGCGCCGGCGTCGCCGATCTTTACGCAACAGCGTTTAACATAAAAACGTCTCGGAATGGTCGAATTGAATTTTTATTGTTAGTTTTTATTCACAAAGTGTGTCGCGGCAGTCGTAAACTGGCAAGACAGTTAGGAATCTGAAGCGTGCTGCCAGTTACAAAATCAGCTAAGCGCAAGTCGGATACGCAGCGAGGACTTTGTTTTTTTGTGCTTCTATTTTTAACTAATTTCTAGAAAGGATGTCAAACGTAAAAGTACGTAATAACAATTGCACTTTTGACGTCACTTAACCCCCACTCCGGAAGTTTGGCGATCTAATTTGTAGTTTAATTATTTAAATAAACTAAAAAATACGTGTCTCATATTCTTCCGTAATCTAACTAATGGACTAATCAGAATGATATTCATCTTTTTCCAAACCTAAAATTATGCTAGAAGTCATGGTTTTGTCTATGTCACGTTTCGTGTGCTCTGCCTACCCCATTTGGGAACATAGACGTGAAATGTATGTGGAAAGATATATTTTAACCCGATACACTTGCCTATTGCCCGTTATTCTATGGGCCCGCGTGGGAACTAAAGCCCTATCCCTCCCATAAGAAGAGGCCTAGTGCCCACTGTGCCCAGCAGTGGGACGACTAGATAATCGACTAATATACATGTCTATTATTGTAGCTAAACGCTGTAATGTTAGAATACCCATTGTCCCAGCTTCCGACAGTAGCTCGCGTTAATATTCAGAACGCCCACGTCAAATTAGACGCCAATCACTTAGCATTAGTATTATCTTATGCAGATGCAGTCGTAAAGAACGCGCCGATTTAAATATGTATAACTGCATTTATTAAGTACGACTATGTACTATCGACTAATTGATTCCTGACCGACCATAGAACATATTTACAGTAAACGTCATAGTGACATTGAAAGACAAAGAAAATCTTTATTACGTATATTGTGACGTTCTGCGGTGGTCAGGAATCAAAGGAAATCTTTGTGACAACCCACGTTCTGCGGTGGGTCAGGAATTAATCGGTTTGACTGCACATGATTACATGGTTAGAATTCACAGCGCGGGGCGATATAAAATCGCGAGCTAAGGATTTTACCCATAATGCCCATAGAAGTGCAATGTTTAACAAAATTTCTCCACCGTTGTTGTAGTATTTGAGCTCAGAAATTAACACATTCACGACCAAGCCTAAAATCAAACCATCTGCGCGAAACCGAGTAGTCTAAAGCTAGTACAAAATGAACCCGGCTACCGGGTTCTCGCGAATGTTTTGAAGAACCCGGGACCCGGGTCCTTGGTTCTGAATGTGTTAAGGTCACTCACGGATGTAGCCGAACAATTTACTTACTTTAAATACTGTTACACATTACACTTGTGACAAAGTAGTTACTTCTTAGGCAGACTGTACCTACAGCTTGCTGACTCAAACTCTAATGCGCAGTTGCGTAATTTACGGGAACTAACAGACGTATCTTTAGATTGATGTCACGATGTCAGTCGTAAAAACACGTCCTTGTGTGGTTAGAATAACACCTCTCCATTATTTCCGTGGACGTCGAAAGAGGCTACTAAGGAAAATAGGTTATAGCATGACATAGGCGACAGGCGCGCAAAGCTAAAACATACATACACATACATACATACATACCGTCACGCCTCTTTCCCACAGGGGTAGGCAGAGATCACTTTGTTCCACTTGCTACGATCACGACATACATAAGCTAAAACAGTTTTACCTTTTTCATATATGCATAAACCAAATTGGCTACGAAGCGTAGAATGGTCATAGTTTTATTTATAAAGCATTTTGTACGCTCAGCCTTTTCCAATTGGGAATACAGAGGTGATATTTGTATGTAATGAAATATCAACGCTTCACAGCATCGCTACCTGTTGAAAGGACATCCAAACAGTTCATAATCCTCTTCCATTCACGAGCAGCTGCCATTTCCAATCCCACCTATTGAGCCAACCAGCTGCGTGGGCGCAAGTGGCCGATCGCATTTACAACACCGCCATTATTGCGTTCAAATTTACGATTTCATTATGGCGACCGTTATAAAATTCGATATTTCGGCCACAAGCGGTGGCCGTTTTTCAGGGCTTGCGTCCTTTTGGTTCTGTGAGCCATCAGATTGTCCTGAGCAAACGCGGTAAGTGTGTTTGTCTGTTAAACAAGGGGTGCGCAGGAGTGGCCGGCAAACAGTGACATTTGGCAGCCGAGGTTGCCGTTATTCGGTGCGATAACCTCTTATGTCAAGGATACACGGCGGTTAACGGATGCTTGTAAGGGCGAAAGTGTTTTATAGGTCAGATGTTTAAAGGTTTCAGAAGTAGTATAAACTAATTGGAGACATTTTTAACCCGTATTGTATATTAAAGCAAATTATGCAGTAGAAAGGTAACTAGGTAAATTCAAATTGTGATGACACAAAGTCAGCTGCGGTTAAGAGTGTTCACGGACACTCTCTTACAGTTCCTAGTATATAATGTGTTAAGATTGTTACTACCACTACTTTAAATCTTGCCAAGCTAGATTTCAGGGACTGTTAACTTTCCGCCTGTATTCCCAAATGTGGTAAGCACACCACACAAAACGGCGCTCTATCATATCTAGCCTTTATGACCATTTCACGCCAACTTAGCACAAATTTCAAGTTTCAATTTACCTGCCCCTAGTCGCCTTTTCCAACATCTACGGAATAAATGATTAGGTAATTCGAAACATGTACCGATAGTTACAATCTCAATATTTGCAAGCTGTGTTTAGTTTAGTTTAGAACTATTACAGCCCCATACTGGGCGCCAATTCTTTCTTATATTTACCCTGCCACGTGCTCCAACAAAACACTCGCGCTTTAATACTTCTATTTATACGCTCTCATACTCCACTCGCCACGGGTTTAATTTGCTCCCCCATGAATTTTGGACCCTCTTTTGTATGAAGCGTGCAGGCCACGTGCCAGTAACCAAAATACAGTAATTTTGTATCCACGATCAACTTTAAGCGACACTTATTGCACATAAATTATCACTAATGTGTATTTGAAATTAAAGTTAAACAAACATTTGGTAACTTAATTTAGTAACACATGAGAAATGAGTCTAGTATGGCTGTGTAATCCGTACTAATATATAAATGTGAAAGTGTGTTTGTTTGTTTGTTTGTTTGTCCGTCTTTCACGGCTAAACGGAGCGATGGATTGACGTGATTTTTTAGGTAGAGATAGTTTAGGGCACGGAGAGTGACATAGGCTATTTTTTATTCCGGAAAAAATTGATGATCCCGAGGGAAAACAAAAATATAGTTTGCTTGATAGATCGATATCAATCGATGATAGATCGATATCAATCGATAACCGATCGATAGATGATAGATCGATGGCGCCGTGTGTCGTTTGAAACGAGAAGTTTTCTTATAGTTGTGCTTTATACCGCAATATAACCGAGTTCCACGCGGGCGGAGCCGCGGGCGGAAAGCTAGTGTTTTAATATAATGTGAAATGATCACGGTTTTGTTTATGCAGCTTTTCGGGCGCTTTTCCTATATGTATGTACAGTACACAATCAGTTTCTGATTCTGATTATGATTAGTATATCCCTTGAGCGAATTCGGGTTGTGAAAAAAACTCAGATTTGTCAGAAAAATAAAGGCGTTCTACGCTTTCCATCACAGAATTTACCATGTAACTTTTCGAATAAGATAAAACAAAAGCATACCTACATCACCGATTTAATCTCATACTAATATTTATTACCATCGTAAAATTCATATCAAAGCTCATTGGCAATAAGCAAACAGTGTATTTGTGAAGCATTTGTTTGTTTAACGATACATAAATAAAAAAAACTCTATTTCGCGATAGGTGTGTTTGGTCTTCACGGCTACGTACCCAATTGTTTCTAACATATACCCATCGTTTTTCGGACAGCGGAGAAAACAGGCAGTAACATACTCTTTTATATATCCCCAACAAGTCTTGTTTACTATTCACATTGAACAAAAGTAATCATATTCCATGAGGTAGCTATAACATGCTCTTGCGCATAGTGAATGCGTTATTGATGTCAGCGGCAGTATCTCGACTCTTTGTACTAATGGGCCACGTGCATCGATATCGAGTATCGACAACTACAACCAAACCAAACTGAATCTAAAACATATCGATACAAGTTGTAAATCTCCCGAGCCACTCACCGCTGCAAGTCTATTATTATGTTAAAAGTATAACCTTTAACGGAGCCGGGCAACACTAATGCGTTTCGTAGCTGCAGTTATAAATATGACGTATCGCGACACGGGGTTCTTTTAGCTGCGTTTCGTTCGCTAATGGACGCGGGTCTTCTATTTTTAAAAGGGCTGCTAGATTGAATATATTTGAAATCAATTACGTGGCAAGAAAGTAAAACGAAGCCTTTTAGTTTAAGCGAGGTTAAGAAAAGTAAAACTAAAAGGTATGCCACACACGTTTTAAAAAATGGAACTTATAACAAAAGTTGTCAGAAGAGTAGAGGAGACAAATGACGTTAACAAAAGTGGAACCATGTTTCAGATTCACAGTTTTTGACCCGAATGTAGGTCCAATCCGCAAACAGTGCACCAAATAATCAGGAAATGCAACCAATAACCTGTAGGCTTAACACCGCGGGTCAACTCGCTAATCATAAGACCACCTGTCACTCTCTGTCATCTCTAGACAGACAGCGACAGGTATAGTCCATCTTGCAACCCCGGTCAGCTATAAGCCGGCCGCGGCTCACAATTTCCTCTCCCAAAGATACGCTGCACATTAAGTATATTTAAACGCCAGCCCGATAAATCCTGTTCGACGGATCCAAGGGCGGCTATTTATAGCGCGGGCGAAGGCCGCCGCCGCGAAGGACGCTGCGCGCGCGCTGCTCCGCTCGCCGGGAATATTGTGGGAGTTTAAGCGGCGCAGACGCCGTGGATGAGTTAAAACTAGTGTCCGACCGAAGCTTCGGCTTCGGCTTCGGCTTCGGCCACCTTCGGCCAAAAAAACCACCTTCGGCCAAACCTTCGGCTTCGGCCAAAATTTTGGCCGATACTTTGGCCGAAGCCGAAGGTTTGCAAGTTGTGATTTGAAATTGGAAGAACGATGCCAGAGCGTGAGGGATAGTGCGCAGCGCTTAGCAGAGCAGCGTTTCGTCGGCCCGATCGCATTACTTGCAGTTAATTACAAATTACTGACAACGCATAACATAACAACAAAGTCACATTTGATTTAGAAGCGAAAATTGCGCATAATTTACTGCCGTTTTTTTTACTATTAGTAAATTCTCGTATTTCTTAGGGTCAACATGGGGTCAACACACCTTCGGCTTCGGCTTCGGCTTCGGCCGAAGGTTTTGATGAAAACCGATTAATCGGCTTCGGCTTCGGCTTCGGCCAAAATTGTACCTTCGGTCGGACACTAGTTAAAACCATACGCATACATACATACAATCACGGTTGTATTCCCGAATGGGGTAATTACAGACAAACCACTCTGCCTACCCCGCAGGGAATAAGGCGTGACGGTTATGTATGTATGTACCATACCCGTTTCACGTTTTAAGCCACTTCCTACATAGTTTCAAGTTTAACCCTTAACTGACAAAGTTCTATCAAGTTAACGGTTGAAATCTTCATGTTACTATGTCGTCTGCCAAAATAGCTACAATAAAACATACAAGAAGGAAGTCTTGAATTATGTTCATTGTGGTGAACATTGTCACATTAAGAATGAAAGAGGTGTAATAGTGCCAGCTTGTCGCCTAAAGCATACCTATCCATAATCACTTACGATTTCCACGTAAGAAATGGACACGAGCAATTCTAAACCCGCCACCCCGCGACAAAGAACAGTAAACACATTCCTGGAACATAACTCTTGGTTGTTCCGTTCTAAGAATCGACGAGTAAACCTCCAAACACGTTAACACATCAGACTGTCAAAAATCGTGACGGCAAAACGTGCTTCGCCTCGCGTTGCCTAATCTAGCCCTCAAGCATCCGAAATCGGCGCGTGCGCCTTTCCTCGCCTGTCAGCAATTCATGACATAATGCCACGAATAATGCATAGGTAGGTAACATAGGTTTATTAAACCTCATGTTTTGATTTGGCAATGATGTATGAACGTACGCAAAACTCATATTTATCTGTAGCAATACAAAGGCCAATATGTCCCTTAAAAGATCTCTTCCTGATAACCTTCAGGAATAAGACTAACGTCTTTTCATCCAGGTTACTTTGACATGTTGCGGGCTAATTCGTACTCCATTATTGGGAGATTATATAGAAATAGCAATAAAGCATCTCCCACTTTTCTATGCCTTCTATTACTTTGTGAACCAGTAAAAATCCATCACAAAGAAATATGCGCTGAGCTTGAATCCCTTTAACGTTTATTTCAACAAGATCGCAACAATGTGGTCGAATGCTTTCATTTCAAAGCCCCATCCCGCACAATACTGAAAGCGAACTCACGCGCATCTCGTCATCCATCAGCGATCATGACATAACGCGACAAGCGCAATGCATCGCTTTATTTACGTGCCGGAGGCCCACTTAGTCCCGATTTGCGGATCGCAATATTGCTCAAGTCGACGTAATCACCAGTTCCTGGTCGCAGTTTATTTTGGAGCAAGAAGTGTTTTTGCAAGAGTGATTAATGATTGTTATGAGATGCGACGGACGAGTACGAATCTTGGACAAATGTGTTATGGCGGTTGATTAGGTGCATTCGAGTGAGAATGGGCTGGAACGGAGCCAAAGTTACAGCATCGTAACATAATGAAAGCTGATTTGTTAATCCCTGCTGCGTTGTGTGCTTGATTGTCGCTTTTAGAACAGTTGTAATTTTTTTAACATGAGCAAAACAGAGCCTGAACAGTCAATAAAATATGCTACTGGCCTTAAAGGTTGTATTAATTTCGTTTTCCATCACAAACAATAGCAGTCAATAATCAATTCCCGTCCGAGGTATTTGTTCTTATACTTGACCCGATATTCATTTGTTACACGCTTCCCAGAACATTGGGCCCGACATTGACCCGCTTCTGACTTCGCCTCAATCAATCCTCGTTCGTGGTTTTCCTGCACGTTGTCATATTTACAATTATTAATGATCCTTCAGCCCGGCGGAAGGCTGGGCGTAACTGGAGGAGCATCTAAGATAAGAAACGTACAACGAAGTGCTTAATCTTTTTGATGTTCTCCATCAATACTGGCATAAAATCAGCAGCGACAGATGGGATGGACCCTATTGATTCATCGGAGATGACAACACATTAACATCCAAGACTAGTCACGTACCGCTTTGCAGTCCAATTGGCAGGCCAATATCAATGGACACACGTTTATGAGCATATGTAATCTGACAAAAAGCGGTTTTTACATTACATTAGCCGGCAACGACACCGTAACTTGCGCCCGCCGAAGCGGCACCCTTTGCTTCTTTCGGAGAAACTCATTTAGAATTCGCTCGATGCGCTCGCAAAAAGTGCATTTCGACGGAGATGGACGTTTTAATGTCCCTTTCACTCTTTCCGCGGGCGATATTACGTTTTTATGGACGCGTAAGTGCCCTAAAACTTTGGACAAACATTATGGCAGCCGAAAAGGAGCAGTGTTACGAAATGTATCAGAACAATAATGTTCTCATTCGGTTTTGTTAAAACGAAAGTCACTAAATGCCTTGCCATTCGCGATCAGGGCATCTGTGATTGTACTTTGCGGTGTCCAATGAAGAATAAAAGAATCAGGTCTTTACTTATTGAATTGTGGTGTTTTCTATCGTGCTTCTGACTATCGGGTGCTTCTGACTTCTGATGTGTACTTAACTTCTATAACATGCGGTATTCTTTAATATGTAGTATAGTTTTGTCTACTAAGTTTCATATTGCAGTTTTATTGATTGCTGAAGAAAATAATAAATATTTGAGAAACGTAGCCTTCGTAAAAATCCCCACATAAAACGCGAATTTCACAGGTAAAAACCCTTATAGATATTTGTATTTGTGGCTAAAGACGGCTACCAAAAGTAGCATTGAAGTGAATATCCAACGCGATATTTCAAAAAATACAACAAAAACCACACAACTTGGTAGAGGGAAGACTCTGAAAATTGATGAAGATGTTTCAAGACTGCAAATTACTTTCGTGAGATAAAGTTTTCCGATGGTAACACAGCCATTAGAGCGTCAGGCCCAACAAGCAGTTAGACAAAGAAACAGTAAACGTGGTGATCTATCCCCCATGGGAAGCGCAGGCGCAGATCGCCGCGAGGGACCAACAATAATACAGATTATGTTGCGCAGACAAATAACAATAGTTTCTTAGAAATCGATGCGCTGGCTTACGAAACGTCTGTACCTTTTGAGCTGTTATTTGCTTTATAATATACTCGTCATCGTGCTTTTGGTTAATTTGGTTAAGGAGAGAAAGTTGTTGAATTGGGATTGGCCCTTTCTGCTAAAATAACATAATACCTAAACATAGGCAACGCTCGAAAACAACTAATCAAAGCGCTAATGAATCTAAAGCACTATAAAGTTGAGCAAAATTTAATGACTCCCAACTTTACAACCAAAGGCAGAATGCGTTTTGTAAACCGGCAAAAGCGCTTAAATCCATTTTAAAGCAATCTCAGCAATCTAAGCAATAAACCGGAGCAATAACTAAAAGTTTACAATGGACACAAGCGCGGGAGCTCGCAAGCCGATGCTATAGAAGATCATTACTCCGCTGAAACAATGTTACGGGCTGTCCTAGTGCACGGAACACACAGCCTTTCATGTTTCAACATAAACCAGCGAACTATAAAGGTGGGGAACCGCAGCATTTGTAAATTAGTGTCGTGATCAGCTAACTAATACTCATCTACACATTACAATTAAATTACGTCAAAAATCATAGCACGCCAATAAATGAAGACCAAACAAAATGGTAGCTGCGTTCGCGCTTTTCCCTATCCGGTATGAGAAATTGTCAACGTCATACATGATTTCAGAATCAGTGTGTAAAATAACAATAACAAAGTTTGCACAAGATGCACCAGGATGGGTCTAAAGTTTCCTACGAAAGAAGCAGAGAGACTAAATCTACTTAAGACAAAATTGTATTCTCATTCGGTTGAATCGACTCTAACTTGATTTGAGACGGAAATTTGTTCTACGGTAGGTCAGAAATCAACTAATTCAATAATCAGGCAGATTAAATTAGGCCGTCAGTAAACCTCTGCTCTCGCTCCCTGCCCAACGAGGCCCAATAGAAAGGAACGATAAAAGCAAGCGTGCGGTCGCTGTATAAGCGTTTATAGCTGTGTAAAGGCTGTGTAGACGCCTTCTTACAACCGGGGCGGGGTAGGCGCATAGAATTTGCAACAGCGCCGCAATACGGCTAGTTTATCGGCGGGCATAACTCGTCGCCGACAGGTTTAGAGGAAGGGGAAAAAACTCCGGGCCGTTCCTGTTGCTACCCGATACAATGCAGTGTACGCGGAGGTATTACAAGGGGAGGTAAACGACTGTCGACAAGAAGAGTATTATCCACAAAGAGGCTATTATCGGAGCAATAAACATACTTGGTGTAAGTGTTAGGATTACTGCAGAATTAGACGGCATTGAGTTACAGAAAAACTTGGAGCTCAACGCAATAGGCTATGAAAGAACGGCGGAAAAGCTGGAAGAAAGAATCCTAATGAATCCAATAATGCGCAACCGTCCCTGGGAATGAAAGAGATTGGCACGGGCGAGTTACTACAGGCCTCAGCGGGTACTGCAGGGCGGGGGCACCATCGCACGTCGCTATGACGCGCTACCTCGCCCCCGCCACCTCCATTCCCAGAGAAGATCTCACAAAGTTGTCCAACCATAAAAGTTGAAAATCAAAAGATACAAAAGCAAGCCAAACCTTTCGGTCCTAAAGGGTCCAATAAGTCAAAACTACGAATGATACGTTCCTATCAGTACTAAATAACAAGGTACCTCACGGGTCCACTCCAGCGCAGACCCGCGGGACCATCAGGGATCGTCGCCCTCGCAAGGCCTCGCAAGGACGCCATTGCATAACCTGCGCGCACGCAATGATACCGTACCGACGCGATGCGTATCGAGATCAGCCTCTTTTTATCTTTATTTATCGAGGAGATCTGTTAAAAAACGGATAATCATATCAGCAAGAACTACAGGGATTAACTTTAAATTATATTTGAGAGTATATTTGGGCGATTTCACAAAAAAACGATTGTAAAAATATTCTACTGTTAAAACACTTAATTCATACACAGTACCTACAATTATCTCTCCCAAGCCACCTCTGTAACGATGAACTTTTACGGAAATCCTGCAACTTTCACAATCGGATAGTTCACTTTAGTTCAATCCAGACAAAAGTTCATGTGCGCTGTGACATTTTGCACTCTGATGATAGATCGTCAAAGTAAGAAACTTTGTATAGTCTAGAAACCAAGACTAAACAATAAGATTAGAGCTTTTATTCGTAATTTCATGTCGCAACAAACGTCTTGAAGCAGTTAATTAACTCCTTGATGACGACAAGATACACGTGATATTTTGAAAAAGTAACATTCTGAAAGGGCGGTAGACAGTTGCGACGATTTGAAAAGAGAAAACAAACCACAAAACCACGCACGAGACAAGACCCCGCAACTTATTAACTAGTTGTGTGTTACTTCCAGATAATGACCAGCTTCCTGATGCACCCGCCGCAGCAGGGAACGCTGGCTGGCTGTCCACCAGTTTTTCCTCAAAACGCCGGTAATTTTCCTGTCGTTTTCGCATTCAAGGGCCGCATTAATATTCACAGCGTATTTACATGCCGTAGATAGACTAATGGCCGGTCAATTTGCTGCGACAGTTCGGACTGCAACCTTACGTCTTGTTAATACGTCTCTGAATAGCTAATAAGCTCATAAGTTGCAGAAGTGAGGCTAGAAGTCACTTTAAAGGTGGCAAAGCGCGAGGAAAAAACCACTGCAAGATTTTTAAGGGAATAAGGTGGCAAACTAACAAGAACAACCGATAGACAATGATTGCGTTTACCAAAGATGCTTATGGAAAATTTAGAATAAATCTTCACGCGTTTAGTGTTCGCTATTTCCTTGATTGTATTAGTGTGCATATCAGAACATGGCAGCAGGATAAGAGACTAACTATCTGGTCTTTTATGTAACTTTAACGCCCTGAAACTTCTCAGAGAGGCTTGATAAAGACAGACATGTTGCCACAATTCCTGGTTACAATCTACCCAAACCTAAATCCAATTATTTGGAGCTGTTTGTGGGCTTCTGATAGACTTAACTGAGGAACAAATTTGCTGTCTCTATTCTTACCATGAAATAGAGAGGGCCAGAGATGTATCCGTCAGATAATTTTACTTCATGTTGAAACAGGCTTTAGGTGCCAACGGACTGTCTCCAGTCGGCGCACGGCCTTAGGTAAGCCGTAACCGATCGCTAGGTGCATTTTGTGTGCGCACTGTCAGTTATAATTGCAGGAACCAGTGAAACCGGAGCGAGCGCCGCCGCGGGCCGGAATTGTGCGCGTACGCAAGATTATGCAAAGTGATGATAAATGTCAGGGGCTGAAGGGGGGAGGAGGGTAGCGGCATAGAGGAAGTGTGAATTTGATTGCAAGGATTTGTTCTACAACTAGTATCTAAAAATTCTAAAAGATGATTCGGAGAAGGAGACAGAAGAGACTTGATGGACACGCTAGTCCTGCCGCCAGGCAGCAGCGTAGTCCGTGCTAAGTTTTGATTGATTAATTTAACTTGTTTAACGCAAAGTCATCTTCACTTAAGTTGGTGGTCTATGGAGCCAATTAAATTACAATGTGGTAACTGATCTTACAGATTCAGAAAAACAATAAAAAACAACTTCATGGTAAAGCGATATTGTACAGTCCATGATCAAGTAAAAATCAAGTAATAATCAAACGTAGTCAGTTCGCTCCGGCTTCGACAGAACCTTAGAACCACTACTTTACCTACTGCATACTCGTAAATATCAATCCACCGGGATTCCTAGAACCTAAACCTTCTATTCTCCCGTGAAGGCTTTCCCAAATCACTCACCTCCCTGACTTTTACTGCAAATGAGAAAGCGCCGGCGTCGGTGGCTTACCTGAAACAAAAGGCGGTCGTTAATGTTGCAAGCGCTGCGCCCGCGGCGCGTACATTGCGCTTTGTATCGGTCGGATTATTCCGCGCAGCGCGACTCAGAGAGTCCCCAATAGCAGTACAATGTTCTACAGTCCCCAGCAAATTAGATGACAGTAAGGATAAGTTCGCGCATCGTTTTATTTGGAAAAATCTTGCCATCTAACTTGCCTGGGACTATAGGTGTAAGAACACCTCGTATTATCGCGTAATAACACCACTTCGGTGATGTTGTAAGAAGCGACCAAGGAAATAAGTTTGGGTATGTCTTAGGTGGCAGGCTAGCAACTTGTCACTGTCATAGCTCTTTTATCTGACTTAAAATCTAAAAATATCCTTATTGGCTACGAGACGTGGAATAGTCATGTAACGTTTCGTGTACTCTGCCTACTCTATTACGGAATACAAGGGTGATGTATATGTAAAGAGGTATAATAGCGACAGCTGGCTCGCCTGTCGCCTAAAGCATACCTCTACGACATCCATGGATGTTATCCAAATCCAACACCTCAGAGATTACAACATCACCCAGCCCGTGTATTTTCCGTCAAAAAGCTAAACTGGCAACAAAAGGGACAGACAGACTTTTTGTGCGATCGAGTCTGCGGCGCACTAAAAGTCTGCGTGGATTGTATGCAATGTGCGCCGGACTTTGCGCGTCGTGTGCGTTACCGCACCTAATTCCATAGGTTCTATTTTCACAGACTAAAAAGTCCGTCCCGGATCTATAGTCTGTCATCTGCGCAGGACCTAAGACGTCCAAATAGCAACAAAGGATCTAAAGCTATCATGCCAAATACCAGCCGTGTCGCAAGAGATCGTGTTGCCGAAGGATTTATCTGCAACGGCCGACGGAGATTGTTTATAGGCTAAATAGCCTATTTGTTAGTGCCGCAATCGGGAAATGTTATATGGACTGTACTATAGCAGCATAAGTAGGTCCATCCCGAACATGTTTGCATGCATACATCACGCCTGTATTCCCTTGTGAGCTTACGTAGTCAAAACCATGACTGCCTCACGCTTCGGAGTCATATTTAGCATAATGTTAGGTTTAAACATAGATGAAAGATACAATAGTGACAAGCTGCTAGCCTGTCGCCTAAAACATACCTAAGCCTTCCTTAGTCACTTATTATGACATCCATGGAAAAAATGTGTGACCGTGGTACGGAATTCGTCAGTAGTAAAACAGTGAAAGAGTACAAGTTTTTTTTAAATGCTTGATTGACCGATGAGCCGATTCTTTATGCCATTAGAAACGCCCTGAATTAGGATGATAAAAGCATTCTCATCCATCTTAGTAACTCTATTCCAACTAAGCCTCCTAAACACTAGAACCTCACGGATCGGGGCCGACGCCATAAAACCATGATATTAAGATCATATCAAACACAACACACGTTAATTGAAAACTTCGATACTCGTGAGAGCTCAATAAAATACACAAGGCCATTATAAACTTAAAAAAGCCAAGTGCGAGTCGGACTCGCACGCGAAGGGTTCCGTAACGAAAACTGCAAAACAAATCTCGTGTTTTGCATGGGATATCCCCTTTAATACTTATTCTATTTTGATTTAATTATTTTCTTTTAAAATCGATATACCTACAACTACTACTAGTACCATTCTGTGGATATTTTAAGTGTCTACTTGTTACCGTTATTTCAATTGACCCAAAAACACCAAAATAATCACGAATGTTGTATTGGAGCCCCCGTAGTTTTATTTTATTTTTAGTATTTGTTGTTATAGCGGCAATAGAAATATCTACATAATCTATGAAAATTTCATCAATCTAGCTAGCACAGTTCGTGTGATACAGCTTGGCGACTGACAGACGGACAACGAAGTCACAGTAATAAGGTCTCGTTTTTCCTATGGAAACGGAACCCTAGAAAGATGAAAACTATTGAAGACATCGGATATGAGGATATCAAAAACTTACTTTTGATAATAATGCAGTATACTTTATTGGACTCCTTGAATCGAGTGAGGTGAAAGCACGATTACGTGAATTAAATTTTGATTTTGGTCCTGATTTATAAGCATAAATAGTTTAGGGCGAGCCGATGAGAATTAAATCCGTCGAAAGGATCATATTCAATTATTTAAATGAGGCACAGGAGGATTGTAGGAAAATAGATTCGAATCGCCTTAAGACAAATTTTATTGCATTGGTACCAGAATTCTTAGTCCTCTTTCAATTGAAACCAATCACAAAATTTTTAAAGGTAAATTTAAAAGCGTTTAAATATAAATTTTCTTTTAGTGTTAAGTTAAAGACCGCACTGAAAATGGCGCTATTTGGTAGGGAATCATTTTCGTTAATTTCTAGGGAAAAGGTCACCATTTGCATTATCTTTGAGCATACGCCATGAGTATGCTCAAAGCCAGCCGATGAGCCATACGGTATGAGTAGAGAGAAGTAAGTAGTTAAATAAGTGGAGTGCCAAGTGCCACTGACTTCTGTATGTATTAGGCTAAGCGCGCACTACGACTTTTTATCGCGCGACAATTTTGTCGCAGAAATGCAACGTATGGGTTTACATGTCAATGCGCGCACTATGATGAAAAAATCAGTATGGACAGCGCTATTTTAAAATCGTGTCGCGCGACAAAAAGTCGTAGTGCGCGCTTAGCCTTTGCTTTGCGCTTGGATGACGCAGGCTTAACCTACAGACAGCGTAGCAGGCAACAGTATCGCCACAAACAGCTAAGGGCTCTGATAAATAGCACTCAATGCACGCTCCCGTTACCAACGTGTGCGATTACAATAATCTCGGCGTTATCAGCGGCCCAGTTGCGCGGGCGCAGGCGATCGCGCGATAGCGACGACGGGACTTTGTGCGGGGAAAAGCGGGAATACTGAGCCTTAGCGTACCTACTTTGTTACCTAGCGCCCTAGAGCGACCTATTGCCAAATAGCAGAACCAAATGATCCTACAACGCGCAACGAAGTTACGAAGATCGGTTGCAGAAATACAACTTCCAACTTTCTCTTTGTGGACTTCGGTCTATCTCTCTCTCTCTCTCTCTCTCTCTCTCTCTCTCTTTATTGGATTCTTTCCCCACACCTGTGATGTAAACAGCACAATTGACTAAGTCTGATTAAGACAGAGACGACAACCGACCGCTAAATGAGACACACAGTTTCGCTTTACATGCTCGAAAGTAATACTCATAAACACCACTGGGACTTGTAAAAAATATGGACCAAATTTAAACCGTATATTAGTAAAGTTCTAAACGATAGATAAATTCATACAAGCTTACTAGGTTATTTTAGAGTTGACTTAAACTTTTTTGGCTAGTAGGTATACTCTATCGATCTCCGGTTTTGCTCCACTAGAGATTACTCTGGTAAGCCCTATCGTTTTGTGATTTTCAATCTGTGACTGGATAAAAGGATAACAACTATACCTACAGCCGCTTTCCATTTTTAAATTTTATTTTATACGCAGAAGACTTTTGAAGGCAGTGCAGTCGTTATCTCACAAGACACCCATCGATCGGTACCGGTTACATTGTAACAATCTCCAGCGCGTCGCCAATAAATCTATTGCCTTATAGGAACCAAACAATATCTAAATAATCTAGGACTTTTTCGAGCACAGCCTTAGATGGCTCGCCGGCCACACACGGCTGATGCATTGTGAGGCCACAGACAGGATTTATAGCGGCCGCAACCTCTGTAATGCAGTGCTTACACCGGCTACAAGGGAATTTATTTTGTTTATGGTCATAGCCGCGGTGTTAACATAGAATGGGGTTGATGAACACTGGCGAGCAATCCAAACGGGCAAGTTTTCTAAGAAACTCAAATGGAATCTGACCCGTCTTCGTAGCTCGTGTGTTCAGGATCCTTTTGGCTTGACGGCTCGTATTCTAGTAAAGTTGCTGAAGGTTTAAAGCTAACTCAACCTACTATAGAACCTATTTACAGTACATGTCAAAGACAAAGCATTGCTTTGGCAAAGGAAATCATTGTTAGATTACCCGTTACCGTGTCGATTTACCGGCGAGACAAATATCGTATTTACGCGAGTTTTTAATTATTTACAATCGTGGTTTTGTCTATGTCACGATTCGTGTGCTCTGCCTACCCCGTTTGGGAACACAGATGTGATTGTATGTATGATGTATGTATGATTTACCAATAACTAAAATTCATAAAACAATTTCTGCGATAACAGAACAGACGCTCGCACTCACTCCCTGCGCCACACAAATCGCCTGCGCACGCGTCCAATTCCAAACAGCATTCAACACCCCGATTTGTCTCCAACCCGGAACCATCCAGCACCGTTTGTATGTAAATACACACATTTTACCCATGTTTGGATACACGTGCGGCCAATCAGAGAGCACCATTCGGCGTGAGTCACGGATTGGTGTTTTCTGAGATTTTGAAAATGGAACGTGAGCTCGGCACGTGATTCGGTTACGTTGTTTTGCGTTTTTCAAGTTGCGTTTGCGCAACTTGGCGATTATCGAGAGAAGGCAAAGGAGGAATGATCGAGATATACATGTTTCAATTGTATAGTGATCGGCAAGAAACTTGGCAAGATTTTTATTGGTGGGGGTAAGTTCGCGCATTTAAAATCTTGCTGATGTTATTTCTGAATAGGTACTATCCAGGATTATTATTTTATTAATCATATCTAATAATATCACGTGCAAAGTCATTTAATCTTAAGACCTCTATCTAAGCCTTTATTCCTGAGCAAAATGTCCTACTCTAAATATTCAAGGTACTTTCCATTGTTGTCCCATACTTTTGGGACGCTCCCAGTATAATACTTATATCAATGTGTTGTATGTTGGAGCTATGAACAATCCCAACATTGAACTGGCCTGAACTGACCTCAAAACTAAATAAAAAAACAGGAAGCTAAACTTGTACACGTGGTCTAATAGCATTGTTTTAAAATTGTGTAACAAAACAGTAATAATAATATACCTAAGTATGTAAACAAATTAAAAATGACACCTGCTTACAGTAAACTACTCCAGTTTTTCAGCCATTTGTAATTTCGCTTCCTCCCTAACGATGAAAATACAAACTAATTGCTTATCAGCTAAAACTAAATTCAAAAACTTTGCTTAATACAGATCCCCATATATCCCAAAATAGACTAAACGTAAAAAGTCATTAGTTAAGTTGTACGTTGGTACATGTCAAGTTCTCTCTTTCGATCTAGCAGAGCGATATGAACATAATATCCAGATACGCAGCGGGAATACTGCAGGATATTGTGACGTCACTTTACGCTCCACAATTTTTTTATTTACAATCGAAATGAACATTTTATACATGCAAGCAGGTCGTAAGGCTATCTTTTGCACGTTAACTGTTCAAGTCTACCGTCGCTTCTGGAAGACCACGATTGCCAAGAAAGATGCCGCAAAAAACTTATCACAAAATATATTATTCTAAAGCCACCCCCAAAGACGGTTAGGCCAGATTCTTCTCTGTACATAAACGTTCCATATTTGAAAAATTCCAGCGAATCAATCAGTTTTTCTGACCCCTAAATGTCTTGGGACAAGTACTTCACACAAGGGTACTAGCCTAGTACAAACGGTATAAAATAACAGGGTAGGCAAACCGCAAAGCGGGTCAAGTATACCGGAAGCATGCGCGCGGGCACTATTCAATCTTTATCGGATCCATTGTGCGCGGCCGATCGGCGCACGCGGCACTTTATTATGCTTTTCAATGGCCAATGCATTTTTGTAGGGATTTTTATCGTTACTGTCAGTCTGGCGCTGCGTCACTGCGGTCTTAGTAATAGTAAATATCATGGGATCAAGAGCAGAAAATCCACTAACATTGACTATAATCATGTCAACTTGTTTACTATGTGCCCGTACTTTGGTAGCCAACATAGGCTACATCAGTCACAAAAGAGAATATCGAGACCTAATGCGTAGCTTATGTTAAGAACGTACAATGTAGTCACGAATAGTAAAGAGAAGTAATTAAATGATACGCAATAATAAAATTTGGTGAGCAAAGCCAAACAGCATTTAAATAATTTTGTCAGCATACAAAGATTTTGTCTGCAATAATAAAAATCCAGCGGTAATCTTTGTTCCGGCAATAATTTTGATAGTGGTCAAAAATTAAATCATTAATAGGCAGCATACCAATACCATGAGTTTGCATAATAAACATTCGGTCCGCAAAATAATTACTTGGTCAGCAAGATTTTATGATTGATCAGCAGAGAAAACATGTCTATATGCATTATATTTGATTGGTATGCATATTTATTTTAAATATGGTAAGCAAAATAACTAATTTGATTGATTATTTCAGTGATTATTTAGATCCAGACCGTTTCAGTGTGCAGTGTGTATAATGTAGGGGACAAATAAATTTATGGGAAATTAAGGGATCCCTCTAGGAAGGTTATATTTAGGTACGACGACGAGCGAAGCGAGGAGGAGTGTTAGGTAGAACCGTGACCTTGCAACGCGCGAGCCGAGCGAGCGAAGCGAGCGTGCCGCGGTAGCGGCCGGCGAAGCGCCAGAACCGTGTTATGGCAAATAATTATTATATATTTTGCTTACTCTCTGAGTGCTTACCCAATTTTATAAAAACAGGAACATCTTATTGCTGCCTGTATAATTAATATGCAGTACAAAAATAATTACAGCCATCCTGAATGACATAAGTTGCTGATTGATTTTGAAATGTTTGCTGGCCATGAGTTGCTGACCAATTAACTATTTCTGCTGACAGATAATATTTTTCTGCTTTCAAATATGCTAATACTATGCTGACCTGTTAAATAACACCCAATAGTAAGTACATATAGAGCAGGAATTGTGTAGTTACTGCCGATATGAAGCTATATACTATACCTACTCTGGGTGCCAAAGAAATCAGTCCAACGGACGATTTTTCAATTTTCAATTGTTTGACGAGTCACATTCAAAAGAGACACCACGCTGTCACTTCGTGAATTTCTAAACACACTTGTAATACTGGAGCCACTACATTCTACTAGGAAATATGCAGCTTTAAATATTATCTGGAAACATCCACATTCCTCCATGGGCTCTCTCCTATAAACGACGTTATAATAGCTCTATTACGCGAACTGGTCGCTGCGTTGAAGACTGGTTGGCGATTTTATCATGCATTACGTGTAAGGACAGTCAGGTGTAGCAAGATGAGCGTAAAGACCGCGCAATGGATGCATTGTGTACAAAAACCATCGACCGAGGAATATAGCCAATGCATACTGCCACGGCATGAAGCACATGGAGTGGCCAATCGCGTGCGCGGACGGTGGTTGTTGATTGGTAGCGCTGTGATTAGCTGCGCAGTGATTGGTCGGTTTCGCACTGCAGGATGGCGACAGCAGTGCGGCAATACGAGTTACTTATACATCGCGGGTTTTGTTAGTGAAATTTTGGAAAACAAGTGTTACTGCCCAGTAATGGAACTAGAAATTATTTAAAGTATCACATCGTTGTAATTGCGCAGTAGGCAGTCACGGGTGCTGGGAGCAATCAAGTGAAAAGTACGATTAAAAGTAAACATAGATTAAATATTAACACTAAAATATCAAATACAGCATTTTAATGGTACTTCGGGGGTTTAATCCCGTAGTAAAAGAAGAAACGCCGTAATTTGCAATCATGGTACGCAATAATGTTTTAATTGACAAGTGTGATATAATCTTTGAGCTAAATGAGTGATTATTTTTATTTGATTCGACTTTACTGCATGGAATAAATTAACGTTTACGATGAAGGGATTAGCCTGATACAAAAGTGAGTTATTCGTATTTTTCACTTTGAGCTAGTCTCTGTAGTTTCATGACTCAACAATCCCCAATAATGTCAGACTAGACCAGCACCACATGCCCCTAATGGCAAATTACCTAAAACTTGAGGACCTACCTACTGTAATTAAAATAAATACAGACCAATGGCTAGTTCCAAAAAGTAACAACGGATAACCTTCGCATGAATGAGGTCGCTTGATAATAGACCAAACATACACAATAACAATTAAGCAAAGCAAACACGATTATACAACTTGTGTTCAAGTTACACTAACATTATGTTCAAATATTTTAAGCAAACGATCAAGTAACGAACGTTATTAGGTAATTAGTAGCCACCGGCACGCATTATTACGTATTTAAATTAAGGTAATTAACAGATAACTCAGTTTCAAAGTAAATATGATCATGTCATACCCAATTCAAGTGATTTATAACGTTCATTACACATTCTTCAGACGCGCGCCATTCACATTCGAAATTCAAAGAACAAAAATCCATTCCATTAAATCATCCGTTCATTCGCGAACTTTTTAAACTTTGGTCACGCACTCGGGTGCAACGACCCCGTTTTCGAGAACTTGCTGGCAGTAGAAAACAAATGATCGCCGTGCGGAAAATTAAAAAGAAAATCGGTGTAATATCTCAATTGTCAGCGGCCAGTGTGAAAAATGCGAGTTTCTCGAAGGCTACGGAGATGAACTGCGTCGTCAATCATTAGTTGGACGTCAAGGCTGACTAAAGTGTTTCAGCCATTCATCTACCAGAGGCCATGACAACGATGTATATCTAAAATCACGCGACGTTCAACATCTACCGTGAAACTGCACGAGAACACGCCGCTTACACGGTTTTGTAGACTCTTAATCACGAGTCAAAGACTCGTTACTCTGAATCAAGAGCAGAATGTTTTTTCCGAAAACCGCCGCGCAGGGCACGCGTGCAAGATTTATGCGCTTGCGCATCCGGCATGCACTTTCCAAACGAGCTTTGGAGCGCCTTTGTTGCCGCTAAATGGGCCACGATGCACAAACGCACGCCTCGCCGTGCGTGGATTCAGAGAATTGAAGAGAATCTCACGTCAAATTACGAAACGCGATTAATGAAGAACAAAAGAAAATCGGTCAATTAAGTATCACATGCTTATGGCGTGGTTTCGGGCTTAGATTAACACGTCTCCTATCTCCACGGATGCCGTAAGAGGCGAATAAATAGTATAAACTGGGACTAATGCTATCTAGTGCAACGTCCGTCTTCGATCACCGATTTATTCAGACTAAAACAAAATCTATAAAAAGAACATTCTATACACAAAATTCAAATATTTAATAAAAATATAGAAAAAGTATAAAATCTGTAAAAAAGGTTGTGACTGCGTCACAAATAGGTTAGGACATGCTTTAGGCGACAGGCCGGCAACCTGTACCTTAGGTATACCTCTTTCATCAATGTTTCAACCTAAAATTATGCCTAAAGTGGCTGCGAATATGGATCATGGTTTTGACTATGTAGCATCTTCTGCGACTACCCCAGTTGGGAATACTGGCGTGACGTATGTTCTGTCGTTATATTCAAAAGAACAGAACGTCAATCGCTAGCTAAAGATTTTCCAAACAACTTAGAAAACGAACTGAATTTCGAGTCTACCAGCGCCTCGGTAACACCACGATTGCCACGAATGCGCCACAAGAAACTTGTCACATTCTATTTTTCCAAAAACCTTAAGCACAATAACTACCGCAACACACACACACGTAAAGAAACATCGCGTGAACTATCACCAATTACAACCGGCCAGCACGGTCCGTGACCAATTGGCATTCCTATTCGTGGACCGCGTAACCTTTCCACCCATAAAGCGACCAATAACATTAGCAAGTGCCGCGCAAGCGCCGATTAACGAGACTTCCTGGTAGAGACAATGGCGGCTTAGAGCACGTTGCGTGCTCCAGAGTGCCTTTACACCTCGGGCCAGGTCATAGGGCGCTCTCAAAACCATCGGCCAACTATCGAAAGAGCAGCGAAGACTAGGGATGTCACGGTAGATTTCGATATATTGGATTGATACCACACCGAATCCGACAATGGTCCCTTTAAATCAGAGATTTTGGTCGGAGGTCACTGGCGACTTTTACCAAGCTGTAGTTAATTAAATACAACATGCATGCTCTAATGTACAAGATTAATAGTCTGTTTTTTATTCTCAAATAGATACTAAATTCAGAAGTGTCAAATACATAAATCACATTTCATCACCCTGGATACAAGTGATTTGCCCGTGCAACGTTTATTAGATTTTATGGGGCAGCTACAAAAATCGGTACTAAATATAATTTATCGTTAACTTTCGATGGTGGAGGCACGAAACTATTTTAAAATTGACAAAAACAGGCAAAACTGGCATTGTAATTTTAGTATCTGAAAAAACAAATATACTCCTAGTGTTCGGATTATTCCGCTCTATTGCTTCTACATCCTACTCCACCACCGAATCCTAAAAACAAAATTCGAAAACTCCGATTTCGGTCTCGACGAACCGTCGATCACATCCCTACCCGACCATAACGAAGTCGAAACCAAACCGCTCCAGATAGCAACACAGAATCGTAAAGCTTACAAAGTGGGCCCGTGTCACGACAGGAGAAAGGTCTAGCAAAGAGCAAAGGTCCCACTGAAAAAGGAAATAAACAGCGATTTACTTTCGTTCGGCGAACAATGGCGGGCATTGGGTTTTACGAGAGAAATCGTACCAGGAAGGCTGGTAAATCGCTGCGGGCTAATTTGTTTCGCCTTTTGAGGGGATATGGGGAACGGCGGTTATGGCATGGTGCATGGTGGAACGTTGCGAATGTCGTCAGCGCTTGCGTTACAGGAGACAAGAAAGGAAAAGGACTAAAGCCAGCCATAAAGGACTTAAGGCATTGTCCGTCTGGCGCCGAGTTTAGAACAACACCTCTCCATTTCTTCCGTGGATGTCGTAAGAGACAACTAAGGATTTAGGTTTAGGTATACTTTAGGCGGTAGCCTAACAACTTGTCACTATTAGGTATACCTGCCAACTCAAAACCTAATATGCTAGACGTAGCCATGAAACGTGTAATAGTCATAGTTTTGCGTATGTAGCGTTTCGTGTGCTCTGCCTACCCCATTTGGGAATGCAGGCATGATGTATGTATGTATCATAAAGCAGTTTGTTTAACACTGCAGCTTCATTGAAACTGCCTCTAAGTATAGGCACGAACCGGGATTGTTGAGCCACTTGCCACTGTTCGCAATTTAGACGTGTAATCAATGACCGATGTGACCGACTAGATGTCAGCTATTGGATTAGTATTACACAACCAAGTTACAAACACAGGTAAGTGGCTCAACAATCCCGGTTCGCGATGGTACCTACTTTATGAGGAACACACGCGACAATGATGTGTGGCACAATGGAACTGTTAATGGATGTTGATGATTGGAGCTGTTCTCTGTAGACGTCTAGCGTTACTATCGATTTCAAGAACTTGTTTACCAAATCTGATTAATCCATCTGATTCATCCATCTTCCGATTCGTGGTTTGCTCTAGAGTCTAGAACACACGATACTCAATCAGTGATCTCTTTCAGCTCCATAGCCTGCCCAACAAACTCCCGTTTAATTAAAATATCTATTTCACGATTTATTAGTAATGGTGGACTGTGAAACGTTTCTAGTGCAACGGCATTTGGGAATACAGGCGTGATGTTAACTTGTGTTTGTATGAAGCACTTCACCGGTCAAACCCTCACTCACACGCTTTTACCTAAAACCAAGACATCAATGCCAATGGTGATAAAAGTTTTTCAACTTTTATCTAGTAAAATTCTAATAAAAACGGAATAAACAACGCTAATCCGAAACAACAACCTAAGAAATATCCATCATTACATAAAAAAATACGTAAACTAACAAATGAGAGGGAGTTCCTTAGAAATAAAAGCAAGACGGCACTTATTGGCCTAAAACAAGGTCTCGTCCGCCGCGCGCGCATCCCTCCTTCACGGCCGAGATAACTGCGACGCGCCGCCCCTAGATGGCGCTGAAATAGAGGTCACTGGAACTAGGGCTGTCGCGACGCTAAGTGAGATAATTATAATAAAAAAGGCAAATAACGAAAGCTAATTGCATTCTACAAGTGAGAGTTCGGGGACTATGACTATTTAATTTGCTTTGGCCAGTGTGGAAAATAAAAAAAGTGTAGTAGAATTTCAATCGCGTAACTTTGTGAAACCGTTTTTGAAAATATCACAAAATTTTCTCTGAAATAGATCTAGATTTTTATGCGATCGAGTTTTAAGCCAATACAAAAAAAATAAAGGATATTTCAACTAATTCAAGTTCAAAAGTAAAACCACCGTAAGACTCGCTCATAGTGAAATAAAACGGAACGGACGTTTTTATATCGAGAGTAGCTCGACGTGTTTCGTGCTCGTCTATCCGCCTCCGTGGCGCCAAGCTCCAGATGATGGGTCACGAATTGGCCCGAAACATGTCGAACTAATCTCGACAAAAAGTGAGTGGATCCGTTTCTTCCACTATTTCAAGTTCGTCAGGTGAAAGCATTAAATTTTCTCGATTATCTCGAGTTATTAGTCGAGTATTAGTCGGCTGGCACGTTTAACTATCTGGTTACCCTGAAATTGTTAAACGTGGCACTGGATTTTTGAATTCATGTGTTCTGTCCTCTAGGGAATACAGGCGTGAGAATATGTATGTATGTAGTCGGATGGCAGCCCTAGCGCACAAGGACGCGGGCTCATTAGCTGCGCCCGCGCACCGACACACATGGCGGAAATATTTCGTGGAGAAACCAGTACTATGAGTTTATAGTGGCCATATTGGCGACGAGAAACGAATTCGCTAGCGGTTACAAGTAGATATAAAATACATACATCACGCCTGTATTCCCAAATGAGGTAAGCAGAACACACAAAACGCTATATAGACAAAGTCATGTCTATTTCACGTTTTGTGACCACTTCTACAATATTTTATTAGACTTTGAGTTGGCAGGTATTATAGTGAGGTTGCTAGCCTGTGGCCTAAAATGTACCTCAACCTATTTCCTTAGTCGCCTCTTACGACATCCACGGAAGAAATACCCGACACCACACGGACTTAGAAGTAAAATAAGAGATGTCAATTTATGACACACCTTTTTAATTTACGATTCTACATAACTATGTATTGACATCTTCATGTTTAATTCCCTCCCGTCTCTAGATTTTGTCTCTTCTTTTACCCTCGATGCAAAGAAGTCTACATCATTGGAAAATTTACACCAATCACCTAGTCCCAAATTTGGTTATTTGTACCCGTGTTACCGGTACTAGAACATCCAAGACTCGAGAGCAAACAATCTTATTCATCCCCCGCCCTTCTGCTGGAAATCGAACCCAGGACCTTAAGCTTTACAGTCAGGTTCTCTAACCACTGGGCTATCCGGCCGTCAATATGTAATTAAAATGGCATGTTATTCCTAACATTTCCGGGTAAAATCAATTCTATCTTACTCTTTCTTACGTGGCTGTTGAATTGTCAAAACAAAGGTCAATAAGCTCTTCTACTACAGAAGAGCTAAATTTTGTAAAAGAATGTTGAGAATATCCAAAATTACTTCTTTAAACGCAGCTCTCCGTTGCTAAGGCGAAGGTCGCTTTCTAATTAACAATTAATCTTAACTATCCATCAATGTTCACATTATCTCCGAATTATCTAGCGAGGCCTCCGAGATTTATCTTTTATACACGGTTCGTCCGAAGTCGGCTGGAATAACTCCGTAATACGGTAACCCAATAAATCTGGGCCAGATATACGAAACTATTAAAGCAAACTGTACTATTTTTTATGATTTCTCGTTAAATGTTTTGGAAGACACAAATATTAGCAGAAATGGGTATTATTTTAAACATACTCGGCCAAATGCTGTGCCGGTAAAGTATATTTCAATTTCTAATATTATGCACGATCATTATGTCCACTTTACTTCAATTTTAATAAACATTATGAAAATTTTACTACAGAACACTGTCCACTATAATCCTCAACCGAGATAAGAATGTATAATGCAACGTCGCTAATGCGGTAAACGAGGCTTGTCAACAAGAAAACTAAATAGGCCGTGTTTATTCTACAGAAGCCTACAAACCCACAAAACAAGGTCGAATACCGTCTCATAACGCCAGATGACACTGGCCTTCTAAACAGTTAGGAATCCGAAAAAGAAAACGAGAAGAACTTTTCAAATTTCGAACGCAGTGCAAAAAGCAAACATCAAAAATGCCGCGCAAAGAGACAATTAGCACCGGCTTCTGAGACTTTCCGAGCGCCGGTCTTGGAAAACGCGTGGAAAAAAAACACACGCGGTCCGACGTATCTTGGACGTGACCCGGTCACGGAACGGAACCGGCGCCGTACGACACACAACTTACGACTCGTACGCTGCATGAATAGACTCGGATACCGGGATAAGCTAGCAATGTCGGTTCGAAACTGACTGTAACGTCAACACGTAAGAGCCAGTTTTAGTTTGTATTTAACGGCAATAAATTAAATAATGACAAGCGCTTCGGTCATGCGAAAACAGGTAAAATTTTAACGTAACGCATTAAAATCTACTTCGTTTGAATTGTTTATGAACACTGCTGTAGTTACAAGACGACCTTAAATGCTGGCTCATTTCAAATAACGTGTAATTACACACAATAAAAATTACAACTTAACAATATGTCAGTAATGTACGCAGTAGAATGTTGTTATTAACTAAAAATAACCACAAAAGTACTATTTTTAAACAGACGCACTACATTAGAAAAAAGGAAAAAGTATGGACAGGTATTATATAAAATTACAAAAAGACAACTTTACTAAAACACACTACAAGTTTACTACAAATGGTATGTAAAGAACAGATAAAGATCATATTTTAATGATTTTAGTCGCAGTCAGTGTGTTAATATTTGACAGCAAATGCACGCAAGAAATGTAATGAAGTCGTCAACGTATATGCCGTCCGTACAGACTTCCTAGTCCAACAGACCGATGGAACAAGTCGGTGATAAAACTTAGCAAGCTATTGTTTCTCAGCGGAGGCGAGTAACAAAGAGCTATAAAATGTAAGCTATTTACATGTTTGTCTACTAATTTCATTGTCTCATTTAACGGCGAATCTTTTGTGGGTTAAACGGCGTTTGAGTCCATCCTTGTGTTTTGCTTGTACTCGTAACACGGCTAGCGCCAGAACTTACTTTGCGTGTGACTTTTGACGCAAGTATTTCATAGTCACCTTAAAATTAACTAAAGCAGCCAATTTTAAACCAAAAATCGACTAAAAGTGACTGTGGAACTTGAAAAAAGGAAAGAAAAGGCTTGTGAAGTTCTCAAACCTCACTGGGCCTGCTTTGGAACTGAACAAAAAGCCCTCTCAAACTGAGAGGAGGCATAGGCCTCCTAGGCATAGGCCTCCTAGGCATAGGCTCAACAGTGAGACAAAACTGTATTATTGTATTAACAAAATTAGCTTAAAAGTCACCTCACATCAACCGTAGTGCCACTCACAGTCCCGCCTCTTTTCGGTTCAATTAGAATGATTGATATGTCAATACTGCCTTATCGATCAAGGTCGAGCGCCGAGGAAACAATAAGCTGTTCTGATTATGTCACGATTACTCATGTTAATGTCAAACGGTACACATTACCCTGTCAGCTAGACAATGGGACCGTGTCAGAATATCGGGGTCCGGAGTCAGGTGAAAATTTACACTTTTTAGCAAATTAAAAATGATACCACCAACAGAGCTAAAGTTAATTTACAGGCTTTTCCAAATGGCAGGCAGCGTTGCCTCTTTGAATTGTTATGCTTAGTATTTTATTGGCCATGAAATTCGTATTTGTTTGGTAGGAAGTTAAAAAACACCGGAGATATACAGTATGTAAACTTACTAAAACCATTTATTAAAATCCGAGAATATTTAGGTGATAAATAACGTAATGGTATAACTTACTGGCGTCCTAACACTTTAACGAAGAAATGTACCAAAAATAAAATTAAAATTGTAATTGTTTTATAACGTCCTGTATTATTTGATTACAATTTTAACATCTGTTATCTGGTTGTCAAGTCAAGGGTCAAGGTCAAGTTCAACACACGACATGTGTCACAAGCACTGTCAGTGAAATTAAGGCTATGTGCACACTCACAATTTAATACGACGTAGTTCAATGTGGCGTCCGCCGTTAGCAATGACTTTAAGCAAGCGGCGGTGGTTGTTTTTGTGAACGCGACGCAGCAAATTTGGGTCTTGCCGGGCTCGTCGCTTGATTTTGTTGAAGACCTGTTTCATTACTTCTTCCGTACTCGATTCTTTTTAAACACTATCTGCTTCACCCAACCCCAAAAGAAATAGTCCAGAGGGGTGAAGTCTGGCAAACGTCGCAACCATGCATTACCCACGAAGCGGCCAATCCTCTGAGTGCCAAAAATTTCGTCCAACCAGTGTCTTACTTGAATGGCACGGTCGATCCGCCGCAAAAGGTCCTCTTATTTCAATGCATGTATTGTATCTTTACCACATAAAAATGATGCTGTTGGTCTCGTTTCAAAATGTTGTGGACGTATGTGTGGCTAACATCAAACAACCGCCCTGCTCTTCTAGTGCTGGAGCCAGGATCTTCTACAAAATTATTTAAGATCATTTCCTCTGTCCTGTCCTGACGTTAATACGAGGACAACAGCCACCAGTACGAACCGGAACCGCTCTTTCATTGTTACGCACTCTGGTAACAGCCCTTATAATGATACGCGAGTCCGTAGGCTGTCTTCGCTGCCGGAATCTCTCAGCGTACAATCGAAAAGACCACGGCACCATTTTGTCCGCATTCCCCGTAAATAAACACCGTGTCTAGTATCTCTTTAGCACTAAAATTCATCATGAATTACATTGTATTGTTCGCAATGCAGAAACGTCACATTGAAAACTAATTTTGTCATTTAAGTTTGCTTGCGTGCCAAACTCTTTTGTTGGCATAATTAAGAAAAAGAAAATTGACAATGAAATGTCACCAGTGAAATTTAAATGTCACAAAATAGCAAATCGATGTGTTTACGTGGTAAATTGAAGATAATTTCGCTTTTACTTTTATTTATGTGACTGAAATGAACAGAAGTGTAAAACGGGCATGGAGAAATAAGATATTCTAATGAATAAGTAACAAAATTTCACGAATTATTGTGTTAATAATGGATTTCCTTCACGCGTCTCAATGTAAACATGTGTTACACAGGCTGATATTCTTGTGGTTAATCGACTTTGAAAAAGGTAACATTTTTATACAATGATTTAATGATATCTTTAAAAATATTCAACTTATAAGTAAAAAGAATGCGGTAAAACACTACACTGGTTAGGGGCGGTAGCTGGTTTAAATAAATGGTTTTAGTGAGTTTACATACTGTATTTTTTATGACTGCCTTGGCGTTGAAATTTACTTTTTTCCATACTACGTGACAGGTTAAAGACATTTTTATAATTTTGACGCGGTAAGTTAACTTCGAATTTACTTCATTATTACAAAATGATTATTTATTCAAGATTCAACGAAAAATTTATTTTTATGATAATGCTTTAAAGTCTCAACGCAACTATTAATTAGTTAATATATGTTCGCGTTTGTAATTTATTTCCCACACAAGGACTTTTACTACACATTTTTTAATAATTAAATGAGTCTATAAAATCAGCAACTAGTATTACTAGTTATTTAGGTCTAGGAGCCATCTTAATAACGACAAAAAATTCTGTTCTGATTTAAGATTTACGATAGCAATTATCTTAATTTACTCATGAGAAACAGACATAAAATACTGTTGAGACGCTTTTTATTTGTTTAATTTATTTGCCGTAAAAAAGTTTTATCTTTACTTGTGGTGTAGAATCGGGTTTTTTATCGTTACTTTCAGACTGATCTAAATTTCACTGATATACTCTACGTTTATTTTGGACGTGCTTTTAAAAATCTAAGATTTAATTTATAAACTGCCAGTATCACGCATAAACATAAAGCATAGAGGAATAAAGGAAGCCTTCGTAAAATGGCTGTGTAACACCTTTACCCAGGCTCAAATAACTGTAGCATCAAAAAAAAACTCATAAGCAATAACAAAATCTGATAGAACCCTGCAAATTAAAAGAACGCTCGCGCTCAAAAATAGATAATTGCAATACAATTAAACAATGACATTTGGCGGCGCGACGCGATAGTTGCAACCATGTAGCAATTAACATACCGACAAATTAGTACTCGTGTCGACCTCACCTTGCGCTCACGCATGTCATACATAAATATTTATCAGTAGGCAGCTACCACACCTATCCTTCCGAACTATGGTGAAAATAACGACCTAGAACGCTCATGGTTTCCCAGTAGAGGGATCAATTACAGCCAGCTGTCTGGCGGTTTCCGAAATTATATGGTATTTCATCTAGAACAGCATCTTTGTAGTGTCTATTAGATTGACACCTCTAATATTCGTGGATGCCGTAAGAGGAGACTAAGGCAATAAGTTACATATATTTTAGACGACAAGCTAGCAACCTCTCACTATTTATACTTCTGTTGTCTGAGTCAAAACCGATTATGCTGTAAATATGGCTGCGAAAAGGGATGTATTCATGATTCTGTCCATGTAAAATTTTGCATGCTCTGCTTTTGGGTATGTAAGCATGACGTATTGTCTGTAAACCTTATTATTTATTTCATTTCATTTCATTTATTCATTGTCATATCATGTTCACATATTAAAAAGATGTTACAGTAAATTTCAGGACAACACATGATACCCTGACAGGGCACACAATAGTTACAATGTTCAAAAACTCATGCAAAATTAACAACTAGTAGTATCTATAACAAAGCATTAAACAATGTCGTTGATTAAATTATTATTGGTAATATTATTTTTATTGTCACATGAGAATTTAGTCAGAATTTTAGTCAAATTTACATACAGTATCATAATGCATTGAATATAATTAAAAACAAACAAATAAAGGACCTAAGTAAAATGCTATTCATCATATCGTTCAATGGTCTCGTCAGTCAAAAAATCCTTCACCGAATAGTAACATTTCTCTGTCAGCAAGGCCTTTAATCTATTCTTAAATATTTTATCAACGGTATTCTGCTTAATCAAGTCCGGAATTTTATTATAGATCGTAATACATTTATAATAAGGGCTATTTCTTTGCATAGCAAGGTTAGTTTTCGGCAGCAATAACTTATTTCTATACTTTTTCCTAGTTTTATATGTATCTTTTTTCATTTCAAATAAATGTGGGTGTTTTCTCACAAACATTGCTGCTTCCATAATGTAAATGGAGGGTAGGGTGAGAAGCTTACTTTGAATGAAGAATTGTCGGCTACTGTCTGGGAGACGTATATTGCCCAGAATTCGAATGCACTTTTTTTGCATGACAAATAAATCATGGGCATCAGTGCTATCTCCCCACATAACCACGCCATATCGGAGGCTTGAATAGATGTATGCAAAATAAGCAGACAGCGCCGTCTCAAGATCTGTGTTTACTTTTAGGACGTTAAGCGCGTAAACGAATTTTGTTATTTTATTTTTTACTTTATAAATATGCGATTTCCAATTCAAAGCAGAGTCAATATTTATTCCCAATAATGCAAATTCTGATACTTCTTCTAGTTTGTTGTTGTTTATTTTAATATTTATTTCTAGAGGTTTTTTTTGAATGGGCTTAAATTGCATAATTTTGGTTTTTTTAATATTTATTT
>BHDV01065520.1:5787-21319 GCA_005406045.1 Adoxophyes honmai
TGAATATTCGTGTATTGTTTCAGATACACAACATTTAGGCTTTTATAACATTACATTATATTAATCATTTTAAAGAGCGCATGGTCACACCCAAGGAATCGTAAAAAGGAAGTGAAGTAGAAAGTTGACAGGTGTTGCCATGTCATAAGGCATAGACAATCTTTAAGGAATGTAACACACACAATTTTAACAACACCATTAACAGCGGCAATATGTTTCTTGACCTTTTCAAATTATAGTCCGTTTCATCTGTCCAATATAGGAATCACTACAACTGCAATCGACCTTATACACACGGTGTTTGGTAGAGAATATCATCTCGAGACTTTGGACAAGGGCGTGTACACTTACACTACGTTAATGGAATATTACCGTAATAACTACCAAATTAACAAATCCGCCATAGCTGTTAATTTGCTGGAGTCAGGACCGAACTATTGAATCGAGCTTCATAATCACAGAACGATATTATTACTCGCGAATAGGTCTTAAAGCGGCTGAAATCAAGAAAATTAAAAAAAAACCAAGGTGATGGATTTAAGCTTTCGTATTCATAGAATCCTCTTATAAAATAAGGGTGAACCTAGGGCTGAACATTCGGAGAGAGCGCCTGACATCGTGTGTTGTGTGTCGGTGTGATAATGCGGGTAGTTCGAAGAACCTGAGCTGCAGAACGAATGTGATACCTTGCTTCTATCTACTCGTGTCCACGGTCGCAGCAAAGCTGCCGAAACATTTTAGTATTAAAGGTTAAAACATTTTATGATAACACCACTTGTGTACGACAACAAGTTCGCGTAACTCTTGTAAAATCGACCCTGGTTTGAGTAGAACCATTGCTCGTAAAGTTAACCAAATATTTACGATGTAAACTCATAAGTTATTGACCCCTCAAAGCTAATCCAAGGTCCGCAGGGGATTGGTTGACTAATAAACTCCGATAACGGTATGAATATTCGCCACCACGTTCACGAAATTGGATTTAATTTCTAGATACAAAATTTTACATGAACACACGCTATTTTTCTTTGTACATGTTTGTGCACGAAGTTTTATGAGATGTAAGCAATACAGTTTTATGTGGTAAGACATTAGTTTGAGTGGCTTGAATACGTTTACATTATAAGAAAGTAGGTACATGTTTACATACTTAATATATTTAAGTTTAGTCTGTTCAATGACCTGAAGTTTAAGAGCACTTTTCTCAAAGAAATATTGGGACTACAAACACTGTATCACTTCGTCGCTGTATGTAGGTTCCCTCGGGATGTTTTCATTCACCCAATACCCTCATAGACCATGGTAAACATCAAATTCGATTTGGCACATAAATTCTGGAAAATTCCTCCGAAAAATCTGGAACCCGCGACCACGAAAGGCCACATGTCGAACCGCTGGGCAACCACAGCTCGACGGATTAGAAGTTTAATTCTATTAAACTTTTATACATACATCACTTCTATGTCCCCAAATGGCGTAGGCAGACAAAACATGACATAGACAAAACTATTTCCCGCTTTTCAGCCAATTGTAGCAAAATTTAAGACTTCAAAACAGACTGAAGAGGTAGGTAGGTAGTACGAGTATAACAGCGTCAGGTTGCTAGCCTGTCGCTTAAAGCTCACCTAAACCTTTCTTAGTCGCCTTACGAAATCCACGCGAGAAATGAAGAAGTAAAAGTTTAATTATATTAAACTTCCTTAGTATGAAAATCGTCCGCCCACCAAGTAATTTAATATCGCCGCCATCTTGTCTCCCACGCAAAGCATCCAGAACATTCCTGCAGTCGCGCACGTCGTTGCATTCCAGGGCAGGGTCTTTATTGCGGGTCGAATTAATATTATAAGGCCATTCTCACATGAAGCTACTAAAAAGTGATGGAACTGTTTAATAATTACAATTAAAAACCAGTTAGTAACTCGCACATGACGGTATCTACTCAAACGCGACGAAACGAAACTCAGTTTCCACTGTGCTGCCAATTTAGCGACTTTGTCGCTAGAAGTGACGGCTTTTCCTCAAAAAATATTATTTTAATTACTATAATTTAGGAAAAAATACTTAAATCTCTAAAATTATTTAATCAAAAGTTATTACGCTGATACCTAATCGAATCACTTATCTATACATCTCTAGGCTAAGTCCAAAGCAAAAGTCGTCACCTCTAGCGACACTGTCGCTAAATTAGCACCACAAACACAGAAACTCGGGTTACCAGTGGCGTGGCGACTGGCACGCCGCGTCTTTCATGATCAGGTTTAGTTTTAGTAACCATTTGGCGCTTAGTCGCTTCAACTTCAATGTATGCTACGTTTACACACTTGGCAAGTCTGTTTGCCGTGGTTTGCAAGAACTTTTGTAAGGTAAGAGCGTTTGTAAAGGCTTGGAGCTTGTGGACGTTTGGCAAGCCTCGGCAAGCGTGTAAACGTAGCATTATATTGCATGGCCGGTGACGCTCAAGCAACTCTTTACTAATTTCAGTTATTTTTGAGTAGCTCCAAGTACGGAAGGCTAAAGACATATGTAAATAATGGATGCGCGTATACGTACAACAAAAATCGAGCAATCAAAAGTCGAGTTTTTGAGAGTTTTCGACTTGTAAAAAGTTGTTGAGGTTGTACAGGAGTCAAGTTCAAGTCTCATAATACGTCAACTTGTTTGTTGTTCAAATGAAATTTATTTATACCTGTTGTTTATACGAAAAATAATCGTGCATTAACTTTCGTATTTCTCCTGTTACGTATAATTACTAATAATAGTTAGTTATGTCATTCAGTCAGTTATGTCTACCTTGCGTTTCATATGCTCTGCCTACCGTATTTGGGGATACAGGCGTGATGTGTGTGTTCTATCGCTGCATCGATTTTTGGTGTTTAAATATGGTTTAATGGAACTACAAGTTTAAGACCACAATTTTGCCATTAAGGTACTTTTTAAAATAAAATCACGTGAGTCAAGTGGCGCCCAACATGGGACTATCTATTTAGTCCCTATTCATACGTTGAATTCCGTTGAGTCTTCTAGTTTCTAATTGCTTCCATATTTACTCAAGCAGCCTCTTTCAAGGTTATTTTAGGTTATTTGTACTGGAAAAGCTAGAGTGTTTTCTTAATTAGAACCTGAACTGAAAGCTGCCGTTTCAGCCCGGCCCGGGGTAATCTAAACAAATGACTGTAATTACATGTAGCCCCAATTTACTAATTACTGCGTACTGAGATTTTGTTCACGTGCCACTTAGCAAAATTTAGGTAGAAATTAAAATGATTTGAATGTGTCAGCATGATGTGATATACTGAAAGTAGAGCGAGAAAGTTACCTTAAACGACATGAGAGTTCTTTGTTAAATTATAAACAAGCAACCTCGTTGATTCGGCTTAAAATACCAACTTTTGATTCCAAAGAAAAACGAAAATCATGAACTCTGATACCTACCTATATTTTAATTATTAGAGCGTATAATAAGTAATCTCTCGTGGGAAGACGTTCAGTGTGGGCTGATATCAAACACAAACATTCCTACTAAAACTCAACCTAAAATAACAAGAGTCCGAATGAAATAACCAGGAAAATCTTCGGAATCTTTAAATTTCCACTTCAGTTATGAACACCAAAATATTGAGTGGTTTGTTTTTGAGCAATTAATCGAGATTGGAGTAGATTCCCGGGGTGTGCCACTCCAACTAATTGAGTTCGCTAAAAATAAAAGTAATCTAGAAGATGTCTATCGGGAAGCCATTACCAAATGACCCTTTGCGACACTCCGGAGCGCTGGTTCAATCGGGCAAGTGCTGTGGCTACGCTGAAGGTTTACAAAAAGCAAACCGTGTTCTTGTGTAGGTATCTTAGAATATTGTGCCATTTGTTAGCTCGGAGACTGGAGTGGGTGTGAAAAGTGAACGTCTAGAAACTACAGCAGAAACAGCGACGCATCGCTGCAATATCGATTCGCTCGTTACTTTTATCTTAACTCTGATTTTAGCATAGTTGTGTACATACATTAACAAACACGGCGGCACACAATTGACGGCCGGATAGCCCAGCGGTTAGAGAACCTGACTGTGAAGCTTAAGGTCCCGGGTTCGATCCGGGGATCGACCGGGGTCGAGGCAGATGTTTGTATGATGAATACGAATGTTTGCTTTCGAGTCTTGGATGTTTATCTATATATAAGTAAGTTTATCCGTTCGTTGTCTAGTACCCATAACACAGGCATTAAAATGCCTACTTTGGGACTAGGTGATTGGTGTAAATATTGTCCAGTGATATTTATTTATTTAACACCACACTTGTACTCTCAAATAGGATTGGCAGAGTACCCAAGATGGTGTCGGGTTTAGGATTATAGACTTCAGTGAATGTCGAAAGTTTTGTCTGCCTTTTTACGTACAAAATATACAAATAAGTAAGTAATTACTTAGGTTTAGATTTGATCATGTATTTGTATTATTAACTTAAGTTTTTCTTCAGTATACAATATGAATGGACAATAATTTATTGCATAGTCATACACTATAAATATCTTACATTTTGTGAATCATCAAGTAGTGAAGGCAACTTTCATCATACTCGTGCCAGATGTACTACTTCATTCCAGTCTCCAAAGTCCAAGTAAAACCATTTTTTTCGTTGGTTTTGTTATAGGTCCCCAGAGCAACGTTCGCGTGGCAACAACGTCCTTTACCTTTTTACTTTCTTTACGGCGGGTCCAAAGAGCGAGTCCAAAGTGGATCATACATGTATTTATATCATGCCCGGACTGCGCAGTGCAACAGGTGGTTTTCAGGAACATGTCCTTAAACGTATAGATTTAGCCAATCCTATAGTCTTACAGTACGAACTTACGATGCCGAAATGTGTCGTAAAAAAAAGAAATACAGCCGAATTGGAAACCTCCTTTTTTGAAGTCGGTTAAAATGGCCTGAAATAATGTGACTACGATTCAAAAGGTAGATGTGTGTCTAGCATCTAAACTTAACAATTATGTGTACTACTAGCTTTTGCCCGCGGCTCCGCTCGCGTTAAATTCGGGGTATCACAGAAGAGATAGCACACATACCAATTTTATAGCTTTCTACATTAAAAACTTCCACTCCTCACTTTAGGGAAATGGGAGTTTTGAAGAGACAAAATGTAGCCTATGTCACTCTCCATGCCCTAAACTATCTCTACCTAAAAAATTACGTCAATCCGTTTAGCCGTGAAAGACGGACAAACAAACAAACAAACACACTTTCACATTTATATATTGGTACGGATAACGTTTGTCAAAAAGTGTTCGTCTCTTATCGAGAGTGCACGTTGTAGAATAGACTAAAACATAAGGGACGTCCATCTACTTTTATACCGTCTTTTATTTCTACGTCAATAGCTATAAAAATGCTATTAAAACATGAGATTATACCTACACAAATCGCGCCGTACTGGCAACAGGGGCGAACCGAAACTTACACTGTAGAGAATAATAGATAAAACTGCTAAATCTATTTGTAAATAGATACCAAAACTAAATTTAAAATGACACCATAAGCCGAAATCGTGAAACTACGCTCTCCTACCATTAAGACATGTCTAACACTTAAACCATGTTCTGGAAAGAACCGGATTAAACCGGTAAAAACCAGTACCCACATAAGAGGGTATAAAAGTTTCCTCATCCAGCCATCTATCAAGCTGTCCAGTTGAAATAATGAGGATATGTTGGCGCAGGTGAGCGTCGCGGCGCTATTCGTCTTTGTTAGGAGCACTCGCAATTTGTTGGGTTCAAACTATTTTACGTCTCTAGCACCTACTTTAGTGCTATTGGAAATTGGAATGGTTTTACAACTACCCACTGGGTGAACTAAAGGACAAAACAGTAACCGTATACTTTTCAGTGACTAATAGTACAAGTTGCCGGCCGACGACATTAGTAGCTGCGACGACTGTCGGCGCTTCATGTCATGTTGCTGTTGTCATGTCATGACTTTCAAAGACGGGAATATTTATTAACACAAAATAATTTAAAACAAAAAAAAAACCGACTTCAAATTAGCAATATTTTGAAAGTATTCTGTTTACTGAATGTAAAATCTTGACTTCATCAACAAATTACCGAAAACGCCGTACATCTCCATGTAAAATTTGAAGAGTTCCCTCGATTTCTCCAAGATTCCATCATCAGATCCTGGTGTCGTGCCAATGGGACCAATTTCAAAAAAAAATTGAAAATCGGTCCACGGGTTTTCGAGTTATCGAGTAACATACACACAAAAAAACAAAAATTAGGTCGAATTGAGAACCTCCTCCTTTTTGAAGTCGGTTAAAAATACAAATTATTACAAACTAAAAAAATACAATCATCAACTATCTATAAATAAAAAAGTTGTCCCAAATCGCTGCCAGGCGGCAGTGTGCCCAGAAGACTGGCAGCATTGCCACGCTGAATGGCGATGCCAATCCTTTGGGCAAAGAACGAGCCTGCCCTCTGGTCCCCTGACGTTTAGAGGCTATTTAGAGCTTAGAGTTTCAACCCCAAACGGCTCAAATATGACACCATTACACTCACGTTTTTATACCGAGATTAACTCGATATGTTTCAGACGATTTATGACCGTACACAGGTCCGGAGTCCAGGCGACTAAGGAAATTGGTTTAGGTATGCTTTACATTTTTCTTCTATTGTTAAACCTAAAATCATGCCAGAAGTGGTAAAGAAACGTGAAGCAGTTATGGTTTTATATACTTATTTCACGTTTTATGTGCTCAGTCTTCTGCATCTGGGAACACAGGCGTGATTGCATGTGCGTATGATGATAATAAAAAACGAAATCAATTTTCGGAGTTATAAAAAGCATAACGTGTCATCCGATTTTATTCCTACATCGTAAAACTTTCAGGAATGAAGTCAATAACCCAACAACCCTTGCGAGGAAGGCAAAGTTACATTATCGTCTTGTTTAAAATACCTGACCACATAGGTACTTTGATGCGTATATAAAATTATGTTGTCAGGCGCCTGTCAGGGCATCTTGTAGGTACTACTTAACCGATCATTTTGAAAACTTTAATTTAGTTAAATTGGTAACGTAATAAATTATGGAGAGTTAAATTAGTTATCCTCATATAGTGTTGGGTTTAGAGCACCGCCCTTCCCCTTTTTTATTTGTGGGTATCTTAATAGACGTTTAAGGAAATATTAAGGAACCTATGCTCTAGATAGCGATCGGTCACTACCACTTTTGTCAAACTCTGAACCTAAATAATGTACTAAAAGTGGCTACGAGATGTGAAATAGTCAAAGTTCTGTCTATGTAACGTCTATGTACCTACCCCAATCGGGAATGCACGCGTCAGTTATGTAGCTAAGTTAAGTTAATATTTTTGTGAATTTTTTCACGAAGTTTATTTTGAGATTGAATAGGTAATCACTAATCAGGATAGAATGTTAAATAATAATTAAGTACAATAAATAATACTTGGTAAGCGTTAACTTGTGTGGGTGACTATTCGTGTTATGACATCATATTTTTACATGACTCGTTGATTTGTAAGTTCAGTATTAAGTAAATTGCCTATTTTTCCATTACTACATTAAAAGCACGTTAACAGTGAAGTAAAACGCATATTATCTACCACCAACTCGACACAATTCAATTCACACGACTCTACAATTTGAATTCGAATTCTTATTTTAAGATTTGTTGAAAGTTTCGCGAAACGTAAACTCTTCAGTTTTTAAGGAAAAAAGCTCCCTCATTTCAAAGTATTATCCACAACTACGATGGCTAAAATAAATTCTAAACACCTGAAACCGGTATTAGAGAATTCCGATACAAATGACCCATTTTAGTGCGTACAAAAAATCCATAAAAGCGTTATCTTTCGGACTTTAATTAACCGCAATATCAGCAGTTACGTATAAAGTGACACCGCATTATACGGCCATCGTAAACCCCGCTTAACAGTTAAGTTTACCTCGTTTGCCATTTGCACAAAACCCCCATTGAACCTTTCAATCCTTTATTTAATACCCATCTTAAAACACCTTCACATCATTTCGCGCATAAGAACGCATGCTGCCTTTAAGCCTTAAAGACACGGTATGTTACTTAGTGTTAAGTACTTACCTTGTTGTTTAAAACATTGAGTGTCACAACAACTCGTTCACAGCCACGAGCGCCGACTTCAGCTCTGGAAAAACAACTGAACGTCGGGCTGCGCTCGGTTACTGCGCAGTCAAAACTGGGGTTCGGAAGAGAAATGCTTGAGCTACGGAACCTTATGAATGGGGGGAGGGGTTATATAACACGATCGATAGGCGCGGTCTGGGCGAACTGTGCATATTGTTTTTTACCGGAAAACTGTTTTGTTGCAACTTACAGCTGAAGCGGTTTGGCTTTAGTAATTGGTATCGATTAGAGGACTCTGGTTATGGGATTAATGTATGTTGGAGCTGGTTTTTGCTCGAATTTTCGCAGTATTCGAATGAGCATTATGAATTTTATTTTCGATTGAACTTCTATTTTTATTTTATTTTATTATCTTCGCTCTGTTTAGTATGTGAAGGGCAAAGTGAGCAATGATTGTTTCTTTCTATTAACCAGTCATACAATAGTTATATCAATTGTACGTATGCATGTTTTACTGTTTTATTTAAATTATTAACGTGCGAAGAAACTTTATTTATAAACTAGATGTAGATTTCCTTATAATATTTAAAAAATAGGTATGTTGGATCGGGATCAAATGGGACATGAAAGAATTCATTACACAAGTTTGAGTTCCTTATCCCTAACCAATTCAATATAACAGTGTAACAATTACAAAACAAAAAAGTGTCATATATTAAAGTCATTCACATAACTTTTAACGACACATGAAACATGCCTCGAAGAACTTTAATTACTTACAGGTAATTAAACGAAAATAGTCCACCCTGAATGCCACATTTAATAGCAACACCAACAGACATTGTGTTATCTGTTACACATATTTTGAAATTCAAATGACAGGTATAAATATTTCTTACCTTTTGCTACACGTATTCTGTCTGTGTAACCCTTCTACGGGCGTAGCACCTGTCTCGTAGAGGTTTCGTAGCACCACGCAAATAAGTTTGCTTCAAGAAGATACGCGCACATTCTTTATTTTGTGTGTAAGTGCTTCCGAGAAGCAGAACGACGGAATTAAGGTTTTCAGAAGATATTTTAATATGTGAAAGTCGTAAATCATATCCTATGGATTTAAATACCTATACAACGGAAGGGGTAAAACTGTAAGAGTCAGGCGTGGTGCATACAAAAGCAATATAATTATAACCCAAGTGTGAATAGACAATGTGATCAAATCTTTACATGTGAAAATTATTGAACTACATTTACCAAAAAACTTTGGAAAAATAATGCGTTGTTAATATGTCCCTCATTGGCCCCATTTGTTTTCTGTACTGTGTCGGGTTTAGAATAACCTCTCCATTTCTTCCGAAAATATCGTAAAAGGAGACTAAGAAAAATACGTAAACGTATACTTTAAGTGATAGACAGCTAACTGTCACTATTTTACCCCTTTTATCTAACTTATTCTTATTATGTTGTGGCTTAGCTGGTTTGGTCATGTAGAGAGGATGGATGAAAGAAGATTGACTAAACAGATCTATGCTGGAAGTGTAAATGGATGTGTTGGGAGAGGGAGACCTAGACGGACGTTCCATGACCAAATCGCGGACGTTTTAGAAACAGGTCAGGTCAAGAGTACCCGAAATCGACGAGCATGTATGAACAAACTAATGAACGTGGATGAAGCAAAAGAGGTATGTCAGGATCGTAGCAAGTGAAACAAAGTGGTCTTTGCCTACCCCTGTGGGAAAGAGGCGTGACGATATGTATGTATGTATGTATCTAACTTAGTTCCTAAAAAATATTCTAAATGACTTCGAAGCATAAACAGTCGTGTCGTGATGTATGATGATGTAAGTTTTTACCTTACTTTTACTACAGGACCAGTTTGAACATGATCTAAATATCATTACAGAAAACCCTTTTGCGTTCCACCTCGTAATATATATTGTTTTACGTCGAAATACGTTTGTCCTGAAAAAAATACGCGTATTGGAGATTCTATGAATGTTTCCAGCCGACCCCTGTCCACAATGATTGATGTGTATTTTTATTTTAATACAAAGTCGAGCAGTAGGTACAAGAATAATTAAAACAAAGTATAACGTGTATGAACGTTATTGAAATTTTAATAAATGGCGCATACATAATTACACACACAAGACATATAATTACACCTGTTCCCAAATGGGATAGGCAGAGCACACGAACAACAAACGTAGATAAAATTAATGATGTATTCACATGTCGTAACGCGTAATCACTTGCAGCATAATTTAGGTTTAAATAGTGACAGGTTGCTAGCTTAACGCCTAAAATATACACCTTAACCTAATACCTCAGTACAAATATTACATCAACGTAGGTAAATTATCTGCTTGCATATAAACTTAGTATTTTCGGGAATATAAAAGAAACTAGCGGACTTCTAACTTTACGCCTGCAAAATTTCAAAGCAATCGGTTCAGTAGTTACGACGTGAAAGCGGAACAAACAAACAAACTCACACAGTAAGGATACGTGTTACAGAAGGTAGTCCGGCTAATACCAGTAAACTTTTTTAACTAGGATATCATCAACACATTCATGTGATTCTTACATTTTATTGTCAACCATTGCCGGCGCCAACTTCCAATATAATAATAAAAATTTTGTCGCCTATAATTTAAATATGTTCCTAAGGTTGACGTCATTTTCTTCTAGAATGGTCGAAGTTATTCGGGGTGAGGATAATGTACTTAATGAGACCTAAATATTTAGTACGTGCCTGAGCAATTCTATTTATTAACCGGATAATATTGATAAAATTCAGGTTGGAGGTATGTAATTCAAAGAAGTTTTGTGTTGAAAGTGACTAGAAGCGGGAAATAGTCATATTTTTGACTATGCAGCGTTTCGTTTGCTTTGTCTGCACAAGTGTGATGTATGTATGTATGTAAAAATTTCAGCAAGAAATAAAATCTAGCAAAGCACATTAACGTGCTAAACCGCGGCTGTCAGCTCAATTTTAACTTACCTTTTGGCCACACGGGACTTCATACCGAAGATGTATTTATGTCACCGGAAAATAACACATTCCGTAAGTTTATAAATTTCCTAGGAAGTTTATAAACTTTCGTAAGATTCCAAACGGGAGACAAAAAATGTTATTACGCCCACATTTTTGCAAAATTGAATATAATCTAACCTAACCTAACCTAATCTAACATAAATAAAGCTAATCTGATCTAAATTAACATAATCTAACCTAACCTAACCTAACGTAAATTGATTATTTTACGAAAATGCGGCCGTAAAATAATACAATTTGTCTCCCGTTTGGAATCTTACGGAAGTTTATAAATTTCCTGAAATTTTTTTGGAAATTTATAAACTTACGGAATGTGTTATTTTCCGGTGACATTTCCATTTCCATTTGGTTATGCTTCCCTGGTATTGACCACAGCCACCGCTTTATGGCTGCAGGGTTATTGGTATGGCGTTTCATTTCAATGCTCCCGCTGTTAGTGGTTCGTGGACTGAATAACCAACTATCACCATTGATCTGTAAGTAGAAACAAAGGAAATTCGTAGGAAAATATAAAGTCCTATCTTCACAAGACTGAACTATAGAATGTTTTACAGGCTAATCTAACAAGGGTAGAAAGAGCACCTGAAATGTCACGTGTATACACAAATTCTTGTAAACACAAGAAACCAACATTGTTACCAAACGGCAATGTTAGGGGTATAACTTAGGTAAGTAGTTTAAGTAATTAATAAAAGCACCAATTAATTTTGTTTTAATTTCAGGCGTACAAAATTAAGTGCATTTTTCTCTTCAACGGTATTAAAGGAAGAGTTTTTCCTTATTAAAATTATTATATCAAACGACCTTAATAGCTGTTAAAAGGAGAGATTATGCGCAGCCAAGTTATTAATTTTGGGAAAAATTAAACCTCCTTAATTTAATGTGGATTATGGGTAAAAATAGGCCAATCAAATTTCTTGTGTTGTTATTTTGATCCATAAGTCAGGTCAGGAGATAACTGTGTTAGAATTGCTCAAAAAGGTTGTAAAATAGGTCCTGTTTTAGCTGTGCCCGCGACTATGACGGCGGTTGGCAGACAGTCTATTGCTAAAGACGATGTTCGGCGGCCGAAATAGTTTTGGAACTTGACTATCTTAGGGCTCGTTTAAGGAGACGTGTGGCTACGAGCGCCACGTAAAGGAGGCGCTACTCGCAATATATTCAAACTTATGGTGTTATATGAGAGCGTTTACGCTACGCGCGATGCTCCACGTCTCCTTAAACGAGACCTTAGTTGAACAACTCGATGTGATCGCCGCTTTCTTGTATACGATTTTCACATTCAAATTAATAATCGTCAATTTGATTCCAGAATTCCTTTCAGTAGCTCATATTACCACCAGGACCTTTGCGTTCGAGCCTAATAAATGTTTCTGACAAAATCAGTGCCAGTAAAGCATTATCAGTTGGCAAATTTATTCCCAGAATTTCCGTGCGATGTCGAAAATCGGAGAAAGGAAATGAGCCCGATTTCAACGTCAATGAATTTCGCCTTTTCAAAGAGAATTCTTTATTTGTACCGCCAAAGGAGCTTTTAACCAGTTTCACGTGAAACCTTTCAATTTTTATCGGCAAAGAATTTGATTAATTACTTCTCTTTGTAGCGTGTTTTTGTCATGCCCTTTTGTTTGGAGCGAATCTTGTACAAGAGATCAAAGGGGTAAAAGGCTCGAAAAAGTATTAAAATTGGCTAATTAGGGAAATGAATCAGGGATTGATTGATACAGCTAGAAGATTACAATGGACTAAAAAGCCTGCCGTTTTAGAATGACATGGCGCGAGTTGATTCGTGCGCGTGATACTTACCTATCACTAGAGATATCAGAATATGATAGGCAGACTTTCTCACGCGCCAAGCGACACACGTGTATTGCTGAACTGGCCTTCGGAAATAAAATATCATCAATTCATGAAAAAACAGATACATTCACGATTCACGTCTTTATAATACGGATTCCGCAGCCGTGGCGCTTCTTCTGACGATGAGTCATCAATTGGCCTGAAATATGTCGAATGACTCTTACGGTAGTTTTGTATTTCAAATTCACACCAATTCTTTCGCTTTGTACCAAAAATAACTTAAGAAATGTGCTTAAAATACGAAAAAAATGTTCAGGTATACAGTTACCCAATTGTTCCTGAAAAATTTGACAGATAATCCGCAAAATGCTGAGTAACGTCCTGAGATTCATTAAAACTTTGTAACATAATAGGTTCTTGCTGCGCTTAGAAAGTTAGCCCACACGTTACAAGAGCGGGGCTTTGATCCGGAGTGCTTTTTACTTTTACAACTTTTATTAATTAAAACTGACGTTCCCGTTCGCTTCTTACGGATCATATACTTACCTAACAGCATTATTATACAAAGTTTATTCTTTTTTTTTTCTGACGCTTACGCGGATTTCTTCTGTGTGGTGTCGGGGTAGAAAAAACACCTCTATTTCCTCCGTGAATGTCATAAGAGGCGACTATGGAAATAGTTTTAGGTATTTTCATTCGACAAAAGCAACATGTCTCTATTGTACCTTTTCCATCGGTTTTCAACCCTGAAATTATGCTGTGAGTGGCCGCGAAGCGTGAAGTAGTTCCATTTTCGGTTATCTTGTGTCTTTAAAACTTGTTATAGTTTTAAGTTTTATCCTTTTATATAATTACTAGCTTTCCGCCCGCGGCTTCGCCCGCGTGGAATTCGATTATTTTGCGGTATAGATATAAAGCGAACATTCCCTCGGGATCATCAATTTTTCCGGGATAAAAAGTACCCTATTATTTAATCCGGACTTCTAATTTTACGTTTGCGAAATTTCATAGCAATCGGTTCAGTAGTTACGGCGCGGCGTGAAAGCGGAACAAACAAACAAACTCACTTTCCGATTATAATATTAGTAAGGATTAAGCCGCCGTTTTGGAGTTCATTTTAATTTGCAGACATTTGATCATCACCTCAGCCATAGGAGATCCGCTGGTAAACATACTTCTCATTCAAAACCTCTGAAATAACGTCACAACCAATCAGAATAATTCTAACGTCCCAATATAATATAACAATTGTTTTTTATTCCTTGGCAAATCTAAAGTGATTTATGATAGACTTACAAAACCCATTTCATAGATCACAATGGGTGGTGAGAGCTCCGGCACGAACAATTCCACTGAGACCTAATAGGCTTCTTTGTGGAGAAACTGCGAGGTATTCAATACCAAAAGGTAACTTTAGATTCATAGCCAAGTTATGGTATCGTATTGTATCGTGGATATTTTAGTAACAGGTGAATTTCACTAATAGGGTACTTACAATACATATTTTTTCTCAAATTTCAGACATTTTTGCATAGATCTACTGAGAATCAGTAGCACAATTGGTTTAATGTACGGAAAAATGTATATCTAAATCCGTTTTGTGACTTTTCCTTACTAATATTTGACGATAACAAAACCGAGATTGAATCTGAACTGATTCTAAACAAATCCATACAAAAAAGTCACACTCTCTTCTGAAATACCTAAAAAAATAAGCAGTGAAAAATATAATACATACATACAATATTATTACCAAGTCATCTACTTAGTATATATAGTTTGTACTTAAAGGCAAGCCCCAAGTAGCCTACACAGGTACCTAGTACCAGATATCGGATTATGCAAAACAAAATTACAATTGGATTTCACGATTTCCATAAATTGTTCGGCAGAGTGAACCGTGTTGGACACTAAAAGCTTTTTCAGTTTACGCTGAAATGTTTTTTAATTTGATTCGTTTCCTGCATCAGGGACTATTTATGCATTGCATAATATTTACATTTTTAACCCTTAATTTGGCAGCATTAAGAACAAAACTTGCGTTCAAGCCTCATTGCCCCGTTGACATCCTACAAAAAATAATTGTAAAAAAAAAATACAGCCGAATTGAATACCTCCTTTTTTGAAGTCGGTTAAAAATAGAAAAAGATAGTCTCGTGGTATGTATGGCACACCGAACACTGCCAAATTAAGGGTTAAGTTGTAGTGCAGCTCATAGGTACGTTCATATTATACTCCAACATAGAACACAGCGTCTAGTGTGTTCAAATCGATGGTGCAGTCGTTAACGAATTCGTTTGCGAGTTGTCGCGGAATGTATGGAGACGTGTCGACCGTGGCAGTTGTGCAAAAGTTCCGCTGTCGGCGCTGTCTCGGTTTCCATACAATTTTGCGATAACTCGGAAACGAATTCGTTAACGACTGCACCATCGATTTGAACACACTAGACGCTCTGTAGAGCTGGCTGGTGAGTAGCGAAGCGAGTAAAATTAAGAGGGCGCACACATTTTTTACGAACGTAATATAAGATCAGGTGGGGGAAGAGAAATTCAGGGGCAGGGCAGGGGTA
>BHDV01065520.1:23223-34279 GCA_005406045.1 Adoxophyes honmai
GCATTACAAAACGGCGCTGTTTTGCAAAACGGCTAGGCGTTATGTAAAACGGCGGATTATACAATCCGCCTTCGACATATATACACCGGAAAATAACAAAATTCGTCAGTTTATAAATTTACGGAAAATTTCTAGGAAATTTATAAACTTACGGATTGTTTATTTTCTGGTGACATATACCTACTGTACGCTACAAGGAGAATAATGAGTGATTACGTAAGTACCTAGTACTAATTTTGATAACCTTTTAACTTAATTTCAAATGAGCTAACTTGATTTAGAAACCAGCTAGCTTGGTTGCAGAATATAAAAAAAGTACCTACTAAGTACCTAGTATGAAAAAGTATTTCCTATTTCCTTTGGTCAAAGCATTGATTTCACTAATTCTTTTTATTTTGTTGTGTTGTCAGGAGAAAGTTCTTATAAAGGAAAAAAATAAAAGAAAAGCGTGGACAATTTGAAAATTTGAGAATACTTCTACTATACAATATTGTTTCTAAAAAATATTTTGTGTGTATTCTAAAACCGACACTACACAAGGTAAATAAAACCAATACTAATAATATAAATTCTCGGTATACGTGAGTGTCGTTGGCTGAATTCACGCGTGATAATTACAGCTGGCAGCAGCTGCCTCTGGCAGGTAGCTTAGCAAACAAACGGGATGGAAACGGCCAAGAGCGAGTCGGACTAGCGCAAAGGAGTCCGTGCCATTCATCCCCCAATCACATACCACAGTGTCTACCTGTTGCCGTTATTAATGTTTAGCAAAACATACATACAAACATACATACACGCCTGTAATCCCAAGAGGGGTAGGCCAAGCACATGAATTCAAAAATCCAGTGCCACGTTTAGCAAAGGTAATCAGATGGTTAAACGTGATATTGCAGTGACAGGTTGCTACCCCATCGCCCGCAATACACTAACCCTTTCCCGGAGTCGACACTTACGACACCCACGGGAAGAAAGGGGGAGGTGCTATTCTAACCCGGCACCACACGGGTATAAAACCAATACTAATAGTAGTAATAATATAAATTTAGAATGTTGGCTGAACTCACGCGTGATAATTACGGCTGGCAGCCGCTGCCTCTGGCAGGTAGCTTAGCAAACAAACGGGATGGAAACGGCCAAGAGCGAGTCGGACTAGCGCAAAGAGTTCCGTGCCATTCATTGCCCAATCACATTCCACAGTGTCTACCTGTTAACCCTTAAATTGGCAGTGTACATCATGATGTACATTGTCAAATGTTCTTTTTTTTTATTTTTTTGTAACTAAAATTTTTGACTTAGTTTCCCTGCGAGGAGGCTCGAATTCACGACTTTTTTAATTCTTGCCAATTTAAGGGTTAACGTAATTAATGTCCGGCAAAACTGCAATAAATCACGATTTTATGTGGGAGCCCCCTTAAATATTCATTTTATTTACATACACACATACATATTCTCAAGCCTGTATTCCCAAGAGGGGTAGGCCAAGCACATGAATTCAAAAATCCAGTGCCACGTTTAGCAATTTCAGGGTAACCAGGTGGTTAAACGTGATATTGCAGTGACAGGTTGCTAGCCCATCGCCTACAATACACTAACCCATTTCGTTTCATTTTATTTTTGTTTAATTAATTATCGTTTTAAGTCGATATACACCTAAATATTCAGTGAATATTTCCAGTGTCTACCTGTTATCGTCATTTATATGGCCCCAAAACACCAAAAAGACTGGTGACAGACGGACGGACGGACAACGAAGTTTCAGTAAATAGGGTCCCGTTTTCATCCTTTGGGTACGGAACCCTAAAAACATCCCACGCCGTACCAGAAATCTGTTACGTGTGTATGTTAAATAAGTAACTATAAAATGCCGTGTGGTCTCGGGCTTAAATTACACCTCTCCATTTCTTTCGTGGATGCGTATGAGGTGATTGACCAAGTATGTATTACGGTATCCTTTTGGCGACAGTCTAGCAACCTGTCTAACCTATAGTTGTGCTTAAATTGGCTACGAAACGTGTATTATCATATTTTTTTTCAATTCATGTACTCTACCTACCCATTTGAGTATTTAAAATATGAAAAAGCGATTTCAAGAAAAAAAAGTTCTATGAAAATTACATTAATTTTTAGCTTGTTTCGTAAGGATTCGAGATTTATTACACCTAGATAATTAAAACATTCACTGTGCTATCTAATATGTATTGTATACTTACACAAGATGTAGATTTCTCCTGTAGTGCGGGCAAAAGTTGCTGCTCCCAAGTACCAAGGTGTGGAACAGGTATAGTAGGTACCTGCGTATTTACTGAGTATTTGTTGGTACCAGGGCCCGTAATTTTCATGCCGTTGACGTCAAATTGACGTCACGCTCCTTAAAGGGTGATCCCAAATAGTTTGATTGTAAATCATTAATCATTAGTTGTCAAACATTTTAATCATGTTTTTGTTTTTGTATGTTTATATTTTTGTGGCATACATAACAATCAAAAATACGATTACAAAATAAAAGGATTTTTATGAATATTGCATTACGTATGAACGCGAAGATGACTTGGATTTTCTTTGCATCGGAATTGACGCAAGAAGGATGGCGTGCTTTACGTTAGAGAGGAACACTGTTTTCTACGTAATTACTGAAATGTGGTAAAAATGCCATTTAATAAAATGTATGTATAAAAAACTCAAATAGTTTTATTTACGTTTCACATATCAAATAGGTATTATTTATTCATTCATTTGTACATGATTAAAATGATTGACAAGTAATGATAAATAATTTACAATCAAACTATTTGGGATCACCCTTTAAGGAGCGTGACGTCATTTTTGTGTCAAAGGCATGAAAGTTACGGGCCCTGGTTGGTACTGTTAACTGAATTAGGTATGTGAAACAGATAAAATATGTCCAATCGATATCGATATTTTTCAAGCAGTGGAGAATACATCATTCTTTATTCAAAAAAAATATTGTAGCCTCATAGCTCAATAATGACGTGACAGCAACAACAGCTCAAAACCGGAATCCAATTTGAAGCTTTTATGTTCTCGCTGGTATCTCGATACTTGTGCCACTTGTGGACCTTGTTACACGCGGTTTATTCGTAAATGTGCCCGCGTAACCACTCGAAATACATTAAAATAATGTTTATTTTCTTTAGCTCGTCTTCCTGTCATGTCAAATGGAAGGGAGGCAATCTTTATAAGTAAATTATATTAAACAATAAATACTACCTACCTGCTGCTATGAAGGTTATGGAAATATGTATCGATTGTTTTTTTAAAATAAATACGTAGGTAGCTAAATGATTTTGTGGAGATGCAAATTTCTTTACTGTTCATAAAGGCTAACTTCATCATCAAATCATCACAAACCAGACAGTAGATTTGCTATTAGTTTGGATTAACTTGACTTATATGAATGTACTAACTAACTACTCAGATTCTTCCACGTCGAGCTAAGTCAGTTTTACCATTAAAAGACAAGGTATTCATTAAAATTTTATTGTTTCTATTTGTAAGACATCAATAACCATAACGCTATTGTATAAGACCTAAGACTATAAACAGGTCGAATTTTTGACGTATTTATTACATCTATCATAGAAAATTTCCATTTTTTACGTATTACAATAAATTATATTAACTTAATTGTAAATTGATTAGTACTTAACATATCAATGGCATTACGATTTACTGTAAATACATATTACATGAAACACAAAAATGTATAGGCAATTGTTTCAGGCACAATCGAACATAAAAATCACTTACAACATTACAATTCGTATTTTGTACAGAGAACAAAATGTACTTAACCACAAACCTTTCGAGTATCAATTATACTGGGTGGAAATGAGAAAAGGTTTTGCCAAAACACGTTTTATTTTTGTACAATGTTCTATAGTGTATTAGGTATTCTAGACATTAACAAACATAATGGCACTTGTTTGACTACATACAAAGACAATTAGTATCACTATTACTTGTAAAGCGTCCACATTTGACCGATGAAAGCTACCTTGCGGCCACGCTTATAAAAACTGATTAAGTATTAAGTTAAATACTAAACAAAACCGTAATATAATTACCGATCGATATCGATAAAACTAAATAAGACACAGCACTATTAAAAATATTGAATTCGAAATTCGAACGATCTATAGTTCTGTTTCGGGATCTTCCGCGTCGGCCAGTTTGATGAGGCCGATGAAACTTTTTTCTGGCTCCATGAGGGAGTGTCGGTCGCCGCCCGTGTTCCTGACTGCCAGTCTGTCACCCGCCTTTAGGAAGAGAGCGGCAGCCGAGAAGCAAGAATTGGGTTTTTCAAGGCGCTCACTCGAGTGCGAAGATTGAGCGCACTGCAGCAGTGTGTCCCTGCCCTCGGTGTCTGCATTCGTCCTATGAAGAACCCACGCGATGACGTCGTGGGTGTCCAAGTAGTAGATCTGCGAGGATAATAATAATTTGTTAGTTTCGCAATGCGACCGGGAAATTCCCACTGGATTTAAAGTAGGACGAACTATTGCGAATTACGTCTGTTATTCTCAGCTCTGAGAACTCCAAAGGGGATTGTTACCATGAGGTAGGTGTATAGGTACCAAAGGCAGACAGATCAATAGTCTCGTCAGAGCTTTCTAGGCGTTTTGTTTAAAATATTAAAATTTGAGGCGCCAAGATTTATCTTATCTGATTCAAATGATAAATTGCGCTTCGCAAATTTGAACTTCCGATTTGTGAATGTGACTATAGACATGACTGTTTCACATGTCGCAGCTATTTTTAACATAGATGCTTACTAGGATTTAAGTTGGCAGCTTTTTAAGGTTTGTTGTAAGAGATTAAGTGATAAGCCCGTTTTTATGCTTTACCATCTTACTCATGTTTATCACTTTTTTTTGTACAATATAGGGTTAATTTAGTGACTCACTAACTTACTCACTTACTCACTCACTCATTCGCTCACTCACTCACTCGCTCCCTCACTTGCTCATTCACTCCCTTTTCCTTTGCCATTTGGTCCAGGTTCCTCTTTAGAGTCTCTTACTCACCTGCACATAGACAAGGTAGACTCCCGTGTGGTGCATGTGCACGTGGTCGCTGCGCGTGAGCGTGGGCTGCGGGTGGGGCGAGGCCATGGTCCACGGCGCGGGGCACGTACTTACTTACTCATTCACTCACTTACTCACTTTCCTTCGCTATTTTTTTCGTCCTTCCTCTCAACTCACCTGCATAACATGTGCCTGGAGAGAGATCTCTCTATTGAAGATATCCTATCTATTACTTACCTGCACATAGACAAGGTAGACGCCCGTGTGGTGCACGTGAACATGGCCGCTGCGCGTGAGCGTGGGCCGCGGGTGGGGCGAGGCCATGGTCCACGGCGCGGGGCACTCACTCACTCACTCGCTCACTCACACACTCACTCACACAAGCACTGCCTCACTCACTCGCTCACTCACATACTCACTCACAAACTCATTCGATCACTTTTCTTTTCTATTTTTACTTACCTGCACATAGACAAGGTAGACGCCCGTGTGGTGCACGTGAACATGGCCGCTGCGCGTGAGCGTGGGCCGCGGGTGGGGCGAGGCCATGGTCCACGGCGCGGGGTACCACACGTTGTGGGCCGCGTCGTGGGCCACGCGGACTAGCCCGTTACCTGAGGAGAGGCCCATAGGAACTATAATCAAAATAGGGATGTCGACAGGGTTAAAAAAAAGTGAAATTCTAATTAGTCCGTTAGTTAGAATATGGAAAAAGATGAGACACATATTTTTTCATTTATCAAATAACTAAATATCGACAAAGTTATAGATCTTCGACAGGGTTAAAAAAAAAGTGAAATTCTAATTAGTCCGTTAGTTAGAATATGGAAAAAGATGAGACACATATTTTTTCATTTATCAAATAACTAAATATCGACAAAGTTCTCTTCAAACTTCCGGAGTGGGGGCTTCTGACGTCACGCCTAAGTAAAAATTGTACCTAGGTGTGACGTCACGCGTAACTTTTATTATGTGGACAATATTTTTCAGTAATCTATCTAACGGACTAAATAGTTTATTTTAGTCGTCTGGGCCTATTGTCGAGATAGGCACCATCGTGCCATTAATTATAATTAAGAATGCGATTTTCCAAACGAGAAGAAAATTAAGTCTGAAAAAAATTACTCTTCCTTCGCGAGTATTCAGGGTGGCCTGAAATTGCCCGTAATTATTTTAACCAGTGATTGGGTATACGAATCTGAAAAACTTTTCATACCTAGTCTTGTGATGTGGACGCTCACATTAACTAGGTAGTACATCAAAAATATGTAGATGAAAAAAAATGTATCGCACCTCTTTTAGGAAGAATATACTAACGTCTCTTTATCTTCTAGGTAGCTATGTACTTATTTTCCCAATTCCAATCAAATTATAAGGTTATACCAAGAAATACTATAACAAGCAACGACCCAGCCTGTCAAAAATAACTCAGAAACTACCCTTTGAGAAACATCCTAAAAGTTCCCGTCCCTACAAGCAAGTTATCGCACAATTTCCAACAGTTTATTTATACAGAAACATCACGCAATTTCATAGGGATTCTGTTGAATATTTACCTTTGTAGTGCTCGTGTACCTCGGGGTTGAGGTGCGAGGTGTTGCCATGGAAATGGGCGGCTACGAACGGTCGCCGGCCCTCCTGTAAGACCAAACATTCTTTGAGACGCCTCGGGAATTATTACAAGGGAAACTCTGTTAACTTTAAGCCTAGGATTAAGCTAGTATTTTAGGCGACTTGCGAGTATTTTATAGTACTTAAGTAAACGTGAACAATGAAAATCTAGTCGAGTTTCATTTTTCATACCTAGTTACTAAATTACTCGCTGCTCGACTAAAGTAGTAGCCTAGTCTGAACTAGCATTTAGTGCCAAATTAACATTACACTTTCGAACGCGAGTTGAAATATCATAATTTTAAACAAAAAAAAACCGACTTCAAATTTGGGCTATACTGAAAACATTTGTCTAATGAGGGTGACCTTCCATCACCAGCAGGCCTGACTAATTACTGAAATTATAATTTCCAGCCTGCAGGTGCATTCAGTATTGAAAGAATTATCCTTTAATTCCTAAGCATTAAGGAGTTGACCTTCCATCATCAGCTCAATCATTTTTTTTACTGCCAGACGTAAATACTGGTGTAGCTTTGAAAAATGTACTAAAAACATTACCTGTGCCTATAAAATTTGAGGGTTGCCCTCGATTTCCCTCATATTCCATCATCAGGTCAAGATATGCTGACAATGGAACCACCTGGAAACTATACCCTTTCAAACAAAAAAAAGAATTTTCCAAATCGGTCCAGGCGTCTTCGAGTAATCAGCGAACACACATAAAAAAAAAAAGATCCCGACGAATTGAGAACCTCCTCCTTTTTTTGAAGTCGGTTAAAAATAGTAATTGAGACTTTTATTTTAACTTAGTTTGCACAACTATAATTTTTTACTGCCACATTTTGTAGTTGGTACTTATTTTGCTATTTAGAATGACATACAATACATTAATAATACATTGATAATTTAATGATTGTAGCTTACATTATCGCTGTTCCTCACTGCTCTGGACACGGTGTGCTGGAGGTTGAACATCTTGATGCCGGATTCCGCACTGGCAGAGAACTTCTTTGTTTTACGCCTTGGGCTATAATTAAAAAAAAATACGTGAAAAAAAAGAAAAAAAGACATGGAAGTTAGTCAGTTTGCTGGACTAAGTTAAATCGTAAATAGAGATGACGACTGGATTCAAGTTGTTGGTTAGTTTATAGAAAAATGTGGGGCACGTGTATGTTTTGGTTTATAAAAAAATTAGGTATAATTGACAAAGTTAAATCAATTTTTCAAAGTGGAAGCTTGTGACGTTACTCCTAGGTGGAAATTATATCTATTTATCGTTGACGTCTACCGCAACTTCGATTTGTCGAAGAAATTAAAAAGTGATTAAGTAGGTACAGTCAAGGAAATTGATACCGTAAAACTTTGAACCTTTCATATTCCTTTGACTAGTTGAAAGTATGGTACCTACGTCACAGTGACATTTCTTGTGAAAAGGTACAAAGTGGCACAGTAATCAATTTTCTTCACTGTACATAATGTAAATAATTATATTGAGTGTTATCTAATACACCAAAAAATAATTCGCGCAGCTAACATCTAACATCCCTGAAAATTACCTTAATTTCTTTTCAAAGGAAAACAAAAAGAATCTCCTCAAAGTATGTGAAGGATTTGCTCCAGTTACAGTAAATACGAAAGAATTTACAAGAAGAATTTTCTGGAAACACAATTCATAAAGATCTTTCCACACGGTAAAAAGGAAGATTTTATCTTTTCAAACGACGACGTATTCGTATTAATGTGGGAGTTGTTTGCTCTTTTGAACTGAATATTTGTATATTTATGTATTAGTAATTCAACACACTTTGCTAGTAAAGGTTTTCCTTTTAGATAATGTAGTCTGTAAAGAGATAAAAAATCCTTTTCAAATTTTATGATCTGATTTCAGTTAGGCCATTGAGCTAGGTCTAGAGGAAAACAAACCGTATCAGATCGTGTCAAGTCTCTTTAGAATACCTAATGTTAAAATATATATTTATTTTTTAGGCATCGATGGTTTTTTTTTTTTTACAAAATAAAAAGCTATCTAAAACAGTTTAAAAATAACTTGCAGGTTTTACTTTGCCTTCTTAACTTTTCAAAGTGACAACCTTTCCGGTGCTTTGCAAATACATACTTTTAACGACAGTCAAGAACTGCGGTAGTTTGCACTGTAACTTTTAATTACGACTTGAAAGGCGACCTGGAGAGATAAATAAATGGCTTCAATACTACCAGGAAGGTAAACGTAACACCTTGCGATATTAGATAGGTACAGGTCTATGTAGCCAAGTGGGTACCTAAAAAAACCAAAGCACAAAACCAATTCTCTTTGTCTTTCCAAATCCTGAGGTTTTGCGTTAATTTTGTGAGTCGTCTCAAAAAGGTTTAATTTGCGTGATAATTTTCATGAAGAAAAGACATAATTACGAAGTATATTGTCGTGCAAAATTAAAGAGCTACATGCAAGGAATCTTTCACATCTCACACCTTACACCTCACACCTTAGGGCATCTTTGCCCGATAAATTAAGCGCATAGGTTTTTGGAAAGAGATAATCGGCATTACGTAAGTTAGAGAAAATGCTATACAAAGCCGATGTTCACCGTGGAGACTGATATTGAAACAGCCACCGAGTTGCTAGTTTGGAGTGAAAACTATTTAGAATTTACACGTTCTAATAAAGCACCCGTTTATCTTGCTCGCTACTGTATATCTCGAAAAATAAAAACCTACGTCATGTACCTACTATACGTCAAAAGCTTAATAAAATGACAAAGTTACTCGTCTTGATAGACTTACACTAATACTGCAAATGCCTCCCTAACACCACTTGCTAAGGGTCATATTAGAGCTGTCACAATCTGTATTAGCTCGAGTTAGTTATTTACATGTTAAATATTCAGGGTATTCTTGTAATTTGATCTTTGCGGTCGCGGCAAAGTGCCTCTTTGTTGGAGGGCACATGAGGCTAATGTGATGCCTCAGTGTGACAATTCTTTTGAACTCCTTTGTCGGATCTTTGCATGACGGGGGCAGCGCTTTGTCAACCATATGAGGGATGTATTAATAAATATTAATCTAATACGCAATGGCTGGGCACGTCATTACGGGGGTGGAGATCTGATGCCGCGTGAATAAACAATAACTATCATAATAAGTTCTTCATGTCCTGTCAGTCGCTCGAAGGTTAACTGGGATATATATTTAGATTTTTTTACTTCTAAATTGTTCTATCTTTGATATTTTGATGGGTTTCATGTAATATTAGACTTTTAACGGACAAAATTTGATTTTTGCGTGTGGTGTCGGTCTAGGAATAACAAAAACCACGCCATTTTGCCGCACGCCACACGAATTTAGATGAAATAGGTTGGAAGAGGAGATGTACCATTTAAGAGCCACGTTTAATTTGTAAAATCGATTGAATAAGAAACTTTCTAGTTCTTGTCAGACTTTGTAACAAAACTCCGCCTCGTGTTCACTAGAAATAATAGCTAAGTCGCTAAGTAAGACTGCCAATTACTGCAGGCGTCTTTAATCAACGTAGTTCAAAGTGCAACGATAAAATCCATCTAAAGCCGGCCACATACATACGGAATTCCGTTTCGGAATCTCGATTCGGAAATTCGAATCGGACTGTCCGAACGCACTAAATCCATACGACATATATGGACCAGCCACACACATTCGGAAAAATTCTGTTCGGAATTCCGAACGGAAAGCTTCCGTCTGTATATGGCTGGTCCATAGGTTTGTATGGATTGACTGCGTTCGATTTTCCGATTCGAGATTCCGAAAAGGATTTTTTCCGAAAATGTGCGGCCGGCCTTAAGCATTAAAATTATAGTTGCATGTAACTAGTGCGGTGACAATGTGGCAATTCGTACTAAGTATCGTTTATTGGCAATAAAAACACGAGCTGCCAATGAAGCGGTATCGCATGCAACAATTTTAATCGGCGCAATTGTTTGATTATTGGTTATTCATATCGCTACCAATATCATCAGAGGGCATTCGTCAAAGTCGCAACTCGTGTCTGTATTTGCATACGCAGGGTTACAGGATCACTTTGTTGTCAGTCCGTCTGGCGACTGTCTGTCCGTCACGACTCTTTTTTTCAGGATCGCGTGGAGGTAGCAAGCTGAAAAGATCAGATTTTCAGGTCTACCGTCTCTTAGACTGAAAAAATGTGTTTTTTTTTAAATGGTCGTTTAAATGTCGTATCTTCAAAGGCGCAGTTTTGTAAACTCCCACCGGGCGCTTAAAAAGATGACGCATGATCGTCTTTAGAAACCTCGTACTCGGTCTCTTAAGTGGCAGGGCCATAGGCACGGATTAGATTAGATTTATTTATTTCTAATTGAAAATCACATTATACCCTAATTCACATGTCAGATACAAGTAATTCTCAAAAAGAT
>BHDV01065520.1:35003-54706 GCA_005406045.1 Adoxophyes honmai
GTTTGGAATCTTACGAAAGTTTATAAACTTCCTAGGAAATTTATAAACTTACGGAATGTGTTATTTTCCGGTGACATATACATTATGATGTCATACACGTATTGTGAATATTGGGTCAATATCCCGAATTTTCTAAATAACTCCCTGCAAGAATCCCTGGGTTTTACACCCGGTTTTCTGGAGACAGTTCCTATCGTTCTATTGGCCATACCTGTCTTCTGGCCTGGTGACGACGGCATCCATGTTGGCGGTAGACTCCGGGAACACGCTTCGTTTGTCGCGGCCTAGGGGAGCGGACTTCGTTTCTTCTGAAGTATAAAAAAAATGTTGAATATTAATATTTTTTATTGAAGTTAGTTAAAAACCAAACAAACAGTAATCAGTGCTTCTTGATAAAGTCAATGTCGTCAATCGAGAGCAACTAACTGATTGACTAAATAAAATTATATTACTCTCTCAATAGTCCACAGGGCATTTTATTTCTGTACTTATATTACAGAATTATTAGATTGTTATCGAACGATTCCCAATTGTAAATTTCTTCTTCCTAAAATAATAAACAATGTTTAGTCTTGTAACAAATCAATGAATTGTTTGAAACATGCCCTGTAGCTGTATGACTGGAAGATAATACAAGCAAGCCCTTCTAAGAACAAACACAAAGTTTGCGAATAATATTTGTTACCAAAGGAGAAGTTAGGACGTCTAATTAAAACGTATCAAATGCTCGCGCACAGACTTATATCGAAATAGATGACTCAAGTAGTACTTCGCGTGTCAAAAAGGAGTCAAAAGGGAGAGCAATGCTCTTCCTTTGACGCTATTTCATTTAGTTTTGTACCACTTAGATTAGGTTTAACTGCCTAGAGAAAGGACAACTTGAACAAGGCGGTATTAGCTTTGAATTGGTTTTACTCGGACTGTCAATTCCCATCTTTAAAGCGCCCATTTGACGTTACAGTAGGTAGAGAAAAGGTGGCATGCTTGGTCTTCAATGTCTTCATACAAATGCAGGAACTCGCGGTATCTATTTCGATATATGTCTGTGTGCTCGCGACTAGCGGCTGTTTACGTTTCTACATTTATTTGCTCGCGTTTATGAGACCCTTGTCACGATCTCGTTATAAACGCAAAAAGTAAACGTTGCTTCAAGTAAATTACTTGGCTGATTAACAAAAACACGTAATTTAAATGAACATTTTACTGAGAAATGTGAACGAGTATTGTTTAATTAAAAGGGTTGCTCGACAGAGGTTATCTTTAATAATTTTGTGACAACGATCTGCGGTGGGCCAGGAATCAATTATTTGGACTGTACGTATTAAAATTAGTACCCACTCTGATTTGTTTTGTTTAATGTAAATAGGTACACAAACAGTCATCACGCCGATGCATGGTAGCCGACGACACGTTGTATTACTGAACCGCGATTAGAAAGGGATTCGAGAGTACCGTTAGCACAATTGTACCTAATAAATGAAAATATAATTATAAACCAATATTTGATATCTTCATAAGTGCAGACTCTTATAGATAATATAATTAATAGCTGAATATGATTTGCATATTTAAACTCTATTCTCGGTAAATACTGTCAAAAATAAAAAATTGTAATATCATATCTGACAAATTTGTCACTAACCACATTATTTCGCTTTATCAAATTGCCGTAGCTGTTCAAAAATACTTACATAAATAAAAAAAATAAAAAAAATTCTTTAAAAACGCTACAGGTTTAAAGAAAGTAAATCTATTTGATCCGAAATACTATTACTTAATGCTAACGGAAATCAATAGAAAAACGCTACATACTTAATGTAAGAGTACTTGCTAAACTCTCACACTTACTTGATAGATTTCTTGATAGTAGTTTGAACACGAAAGACGATTTCTTGAGATGAAATTGATTTATTTAACTTGATAGGTGTACACACTTATAGAGTAGCGAACGTGATTAGATTGAAGATAATAATAATTACTTAATAGGCTAATTGCGAAACTTTATACAAACATAATGCTGATGGTGTAAATGAATGTTATGACGAATGTGCAATTTACTTGTACACTTAATTTGATATTATTTCCATGCTTTAGAAATTCATGGTACCAAAATAACAATTTACTTTATCTGCATACTCTACCACTGACAATGTCATAGTCATATCATGCATTTAGTTCAAAAATGACATATGAGCTCAATCCCTTTCTAATCGCGGTTTGATATTATAGACAAAACAATGAATATTATACACATAAATTAGATAAAAAAAGGTAGGTATACTAAAATATTGCTAGCGTGTTGTATTAAGCATATCTTAATCAATTTCCTCGCGGAAATAATGGAGCGGTGCAATTGAAAGCTCGATACTACACGTGTACATTAAAAACAATAGAAGCAAAACTACTTATTTTAATAACAAACAATAAGATTTCAATTTATATTTAAGGTTGACAAGTCCTCAAAATATCCTGTGTCCTCAGGCGTGAGGATAATTAGGTATGTATGTATGTATGTATGTATTTATTTGCTTGATTAATAAATGGTAACAGGTAGGCACTTGTTTGCATATACAATGGTAAAAAAGACTCGCTGTGTTCGATTTATTCGAAATCACGAAGTCGTTATCCGTTTTGTTCATATCATCTTTTGAATAACGCCTTCCCTTTCACACTATCATATAAAATGATAATATGCGCGTGCTGGCTCATGTTTTAAGGATTTGTTAGCACATAACCCTTCCTCGCTATTACATAGCTCTTGTCCATGAAAATTGAGTTACCATAGCAACGAGTGTCTAGAATAAAAAAAATTAAGTTTCCAAAAATGTATTGTTCCCAAAAAGAGTTATAATTACAACAGTATATTGAAACCAGCAAATAAAACAAGAGTTCACGTTTTGAAGGCACGCTACCGAAATACAAATTTTTAAACGTAATTTTTAAACTTAATTTATATTATAATTATAACAAAGAAAACTCCGAAAATTAGTCGTACTTACGTTACGTAGGCAATACGTTCGTACGTTTATTTACAGGCGTGAAGCCTGAGAAAGTAATTAGTTAATTACCATTAATTTATAGAAACAATATAACCAATAATTCACAGCACGTTTCCTTTTCGAGAATAAATAATCGAAGTACCGTTTCGAGAGAGTGTCGTAATCCGATTACCTTTTACTCGTTTTAAGTTCTTACTAAGCGCTGAATTTGGAATTTTGAATTCATGTGCTCTGCCTACCCCTCTTGGGAATACAGGCGTGAGAATATGTATGTAAGCGCTCGGCTTTGGAAGAAGCTCCCAAAATGTTGCTGTAATCTCCATTTATTTGTATTAATTTAGCCTAGAGAACTTAACTGGGCTATCCCGTCTAACGCTCAATTCACACCAGAAGAGCGGCGAACGGCGGCGTAGCGGAGCGCAGTTTCAGTGTCATGAGAATTTCAACTTTATTTTAATTACAATAAGACTTATTATCGCATGAGAAACTCTAACGATGCGCGCGGATGCCCGCGGATCCGCGGGAATTCCAGCGCATTTCATAAACAAAGCCGTGCGACTGCGCGAGCTGTCGCGGGAATGCCCGAGGATGCTCGAGTAGTCGCGACGGCCGCTGTCAATATGTCAATATGTCAGTATGTAAATTCCAGCGACTTCCTACGCATTCCAGCGGCTTCTCGAGCAATCGCAGGAATACTCGCGCATTCTCCACGGAGCGGGTCGCTGCGCTTCGCCTCCTTTCGCTGCTCTTCTGGTGTGAATTGAGCCTAACCGCCGAGTCTCCTTTCGCAAACTGGGCAGTTGGAAAACAAATGAATGAATGGAATACCAATTTAAATCTGAAAATCGAGATTCTTGGGGATCAAAACTATAAAACGGACTGGCCACTTACTGTAGCCGTGCAGTCTTGCCAACCGCACACCAACTGTAAACTAGCCACGCAGTCGATATACAAACTGTAAACGCTGCACCTTAACAGGACTGCATGGTCTAGATGCAGTTTTAATGCAGCAGCATCAACTGCCGAAAAACTGCACCCGAACTGCCAATTAGCGGTTAGGTTGCAATACTTTCAATTCAAACGCTGTCCGTCCGAACAGGGCCCAAAAAGGTATATCAGGGTACCGGTAGAGGTACAGGGTACAGGTAGGTACCTAAAAGTGGCAGGATTTCATGCAAATATTTCTGGGGAAGTTCTGAACATCCTGTCACAAGACAAAACTTAATTCTACCAAGAAGAAGTAATACATATATGTATAACTATGTTACAGTGACAATAGACAGCTAGCTAAGTTCATTCCAATTACCGTTGTTCAAACAATGCTCATTACTCCTAAGAGCGAGGTACAGCCGCTTAAATAAACCTTCCATTAAGAAGATTAGCACAACGCTTCGATAAGACGCAGGGTTCTTCCCGATTAAGCTTTATATTTAAGAATAAATAAATTAGTGACTAGAAACGTATACCTCCTTTTGGAATCAAGATACCACACACACTCTGATTACAATCTCTTAGGTACACTGTTAAAAGGCCGGTACCCAGCAGTTGGACCCATATATCTATAGACAGAATGATGGTGATGATGATTGATGATGATAGCGGTGCTGGTGGTGATGATGATGATACTGGGGATAATGAAGACGGGTGACATTGGTGGTGATGCTGATGAAAGACAGCGTGCGGTACTGCAGGTCTCGTACCTGGCTCGTCGGTCTTCTGCAGCAGGCGGTGTATCTGGCGGATGTTGGAGGGCGGCCGCTCGCGCCCCGCGTCACTACGGCGGTGATGATGGTAGTAGTGGTGGCTGTGTTAGTAAAGGACAGCGTACGGGTCTCGTATCTGGGTCGTCCTTCCGCCGGAGCTCGGTCTTCTGCAGCAGGCGGTGTATCTCGCGGATGTTGGAGGGCGGCCGCTCGCGCCCCGCCGTCACCACGGCGGTGATGATGGTAGTAGTGGTGGCTGTGTTAGTAAAAGACAGCGTACGGGTCTCGTACCTGGGTCGTCCTTCGGCCGGAGCTCGGTCTTCTGCAGCAGGCGGTGTATCTCGCGGATGTTGGAGGGCGGCCGTTCGCGCCCCGCCGCCACCACGGCGGTGATGATGGTAGTAGCGGTGGCTGTGTTAGTAAAAGACAGCGTACGGGTCTCGTACCTGGGTCGTCCTTCGGCCGGAGCTCGGTCTTCTGCAGCAGGCGGTGGATCTCGCGGATGTTGGACGGCGGCCGCTCGCGCCCCGACGTCACCACGGCGCCTGTGAAGTCCTCCGGCTTGAGGTGCACCATGTTCGTCGTCCCTGTCTGGTGGGAATTAACAAAATTAGATATAGTTCTTGACATCAAACTTGGAAAGGATTTTTGTAAAAGTTCGCGCAACGAATGCACTATGTACACTATTTATTTACGCTATACACATTGTACAAATATAGGGTGTAACCAATCCCCTTGGTGTAAGTTACAAGGGTAAAGGTATACATACATATACTCCGCTTCGCTTCCACAGTCAGTGTCAGTTTTTTTATTTCTATAACTTAGGGCTGCGACATTTTGCTATTTAGAAGCCCCATATTTTTTAAACATATATTTGAAGCTTAACACAATACTAATCCCAATGAATCACCCGGGGGGTCTTTCACAGTTTATGTCTATTGTTTTGCCCTGACCATGTGATTTCCGTTTCCTTTAATAAAAAATCTTTTTGCCCCACGTGTGTGTATGTTTCAGTCTACAGCATCCATTTTATGATCCTTTTGACAAAAGAGATGTGATTAAAGATCCCTAATGGCATAAATTATACATGAGGTTAAATTGGGCTTGACTGGCGTATAAGGATTATGAAGGCGGTTCTGTCGTAGATACGTAGAGTTGTGAAAACATACTGACTTCTGTTTTAGGGTCCTTCTCAAAAAAGTGGCAACGCAACCTGTCAGTAGGTTTCTCTTAGAACTTTTTTTTGTCATGCACTAATCTTGTAATTAAAAAGTGTATTTAAATTAAAAGACATCTTTTACATAGTGGCCAAATGTTTTAACATAAAAATAATGTAAATTAATAGGTTAAAAAAATAATTAACACTACGTTTTGTCGTTCACTTGTCGTGTCCCAACGCGAGGGACTTATGTTTGGAGCTAAAAAACTCGTATATGTTTCCAATTTATTTTTATTTGTGTTCTATATTTCACTGACCTATATGATCAAGATTTAGTATTATTGTTTCGAATAAAATAATTGTACCTACATAGCTAATTATTTGCAATTAAAGTTTGTCCACGGTAGTTTTTGTCTCTCACCTGTCACGACATAAACGCTATTCCTGTGCGAATTCTATTACGCCTAATCCATCTCACCCAGCATGAGACGAAAGCTGCAACTGTCTGCTAACGCTGGTGGAAGTAGCAAGTCAGCGATGTGTCGGTGAAAAAAAAAATACAAACGATACATTCACGCGATCTGGAGTTTGTAACGGGTAAGTTGTCTTTATTCTGTCTTTCATATTTTGTTTTCTGTATGAGCTAATTATCTGATAGCCTCTCATAGCCTAAAATATGTAAAAGGCGGTTTACTTTCATGTGTGTAAATGCGAAATTTATCAAACAAACTTTTCGCCTAAGATTAATACTGTAACTGTCATTTTGTCCATAACGTGTACGTCGTTCACCTGTCTAAAATGGAGAAATACTAGCAAAAAAGAGAGAAAAGGAGAAACGAATGTTAAGAAAATTAAAGATAATCTGGAATGGTATGCTGAATATAGGAAAAAAGTAAAGTACAAAAAGATTTTTGTGATATAAATACTACGAACCAACCCAACCCATCCTAAGAACAAAATTTTTTTGTTACATTGCTATGGGTGTTTTTTTTCATAAGTTACGTAAAACGCATCAAATGAAGCACTTAATGTCAGTTTAAAATTGTTTTGATTTGCTCATCAATCATCTGCTTCCTCTTGTCGTTCACCTGTTATGAAATTTGCTTAGGTTTACGTATGATTGTCGTTAACCTGCGACCATTGTCGATAACCTGACTATGAATTGTCGTTCACCTGTACATCAAAAACTTTGAGGACCTATATCTTCTAAACTAAAGGAAATATTTTGTTCCCTCTAAGTTATTTCGGTTATTTGATTATATTTTTAGCTTATGTCTAAAAAAAATTTGAAGAAAAACACACTTTTTAAAAAAATGCAAAATTAATCCATCGTTGCCACTTTTTTGAGAAAGACTCTTTACTGAATTCAAAGCTCGAAGTAAATAAAACATATAGGTACATCTAAAAAAATACATTACGTCTGTATAATTAAAATACTTAAACAAGAAACGTTGTTTAGTCAAATTCATTAGATAGATACATGTATACAATTATACATGTCTAATTCTAAGCACACAAAACCATAGAAACAACCTTGTCTATTTCACGCTTCGTAGCCACTTCCAGCACATTTTTAGGTTTAAAGTTGGCAGTATGGCAGTTATAATAGTGACAGGTTTCTAGCCTGTCATCTAATATGTAACTTAACCTGTTTCTTTAGTCGCCTCCTACGTCCACGGAAGAATGGAGAGGACTCATTCTAAACCCGACAAAGATTCGTTAAAAAGAAAATTAATGAAATGCTTTTGGTCTTTACCCACCCATTAAATAACTTAGAAGAACTGCGATTCTTGAAAGATTTTTGGACTAGGAGAACTTTGTAGAAATATGTTGTATTTCAAATAATGAGACTACGACGTGTTTATATTCTGGAAGTTGTTAATATATTTTCTCGCCTGAAACACAGGATTATCCTAGCTCAGGCATTTATGTGTATAATACTTCCTATAAGTTTACTAGAGTAATTGTATAATACTGTAAGAATGAATTTAATAAAGATTTTTATTTTTATTATTATTTAATAAAGTGACAAAGACATACCTAAATACCAACTGAAGGAAGCATAATAATGCAATAATTTACAAAGATAATTTTCAGTACTAACTACAATATTTACAACATAGTGTCCTATAAAGCGTCAGCTCGCAACTTTCCGTTTGTATTCTGAGGTGGAAAGCTCGCGGAGCTTTTAGCGAGCTTAAAGCTTTATTCAGATGAGGATTAAATATTGGCAACGTTGGTTAATGCTTCCTTTATACAACCCGTGAAAGCTTTCGCTTTAGAGAAATTTGATATCACGTAGCGCGCTAGTGGTTACGATTTGTGATAAAATACATGTCTGTTCCGTGTGGTGTCGGGTGAAGAATAACACCTCTCCATTTCTTCCGCGGATGTCGTAAGAGGCGACTAAGAAGGTTAAGGTATATTTTAAGCGACAGGCTAGCAACCTGTCACTATTATACCTGCCTAATATATCTAAAAGATACAGGTGGCGTACATTTTTGACATCTTACATCATTTAAAACAGCTGCCTTGTTCAAAGGCTATCGATAACCATACAGCGCGGAATGCTGCCTGCGTGTTTCTAATCCAATCCAAGGGCCTTGGTTTTTGTTTTGCTTGAGTTTAATTTAAAGTAGTTACTAGTGCACTGTTTTTATTTTAATATAAAGTAGTATTCGTAGTAAGCCGTGGTAGCTCAGCGTTCGACCGGTGGCCTCTCAAGCAGAGAGTCGCGGGTTCAAACTCCGGGCTCGCACCTCTGAATTTTTCGGAATTTATGTGCGATATCGAATTTGATATTTACCACGAGCTATTCGGTGAAGGAAAAAATCGTGAGGAAACCTGCACACAGCGACGAAGCAATTCAATGTTGTGTGTGAAGTTCCTAATCTGCACTGGGCCCGCGTGGGAACTATAGCCCAAGCCCTCTCATACTGAGAGGAGGCCTGTGCCCTGCAGTGAGACGTATATAGGCTGGATGATGATGAGTATTCGTAGTGATTTTCATCGCGGTTCAACTTAAGTCTGCTGCAGTGAGACGCAAATTTTTATCCTCGATATATGGAAGTGTCTCACTCTATCCAAGCGCGAAAGAAAGTGATAACAAATGCCTTTTACGTTTAGATCGGGGATAAACTCTCGTATACTAAGGCCCCTTGAATGTTTTGATAGCGATAAACAAACTCAAAGGGATAATTACAATAGCAATACGCAAAACATTGTTTTAGTCAAGTACGTCGTCTTTAAATTAGAAACAAAATAATAGGTAACGGTCCTTTGAAATACGAGCTTACAAACGACCGTTTAGAAGCAAATGACACCAAAAAATAAAAAACAAATTTATTGGACCATTTATTTACATTTGGGTCATTCCGAGACCAATTCAGAGGCCGTTTGTGTAATATTATCCTTAGGAAAACGGAGGTCTATTGTATTAAAAATTCTTGCCTTTTACTTTAGGGTGTATAGTTAACATTAGACGACATTATTCGCAAGAAATCGTCAACAAAAGTGCAGTAAGTACCTATCTATTATCATTTCATTTATCAGCGCCCCATCTGTGAAGTTTTGTTTAGTTCTAAGTTACCTATAACTTAGACGTACGTAAGCTTACTGCCTGCTAAAGTAATGTTAGGTGGCCATTTCTAAAACTCATTATTATAAGTAGGTACACTTATCTACGATTTGGCTAACTAGGAAAATGACAGATACACTACTGCGTACGAACGTAATGTCAATTTCTATATATAGATTTTCCAGGGATAGATAGATTATTATAATTATTACCAATGAAAAATGGAAAATCTCGATAAGTATTTCGTTTTAAACTTCAAGGACCATTCAGTTAAAACAAACAAATTGAAATCTGTGCGACATACATTGACGTAATACTTGTTACACCCATCTTTGTGGCTCGGGGTTCAAACATGAATGACCCCCACTTTTTCTCTCCTTTGTTAGCTGTCTTTGTCCAGCTTCGTCGCCAGCACCAATATCTGATGAAACCAAGCTGCATAAATATCTGATACGATCTTTACTGGGGACAGAAGGACGTATCAGATATTTTCGCGCTTTCCGCCGAGGCAGATATTAATGTTGGTGAACAAAAAATACCTGATACGTCCTTCTGTCTCCAGTAATAGTCGTATCAGATATTTGTGCAGCTCTGTTTCATCAGATATTGGTGCTGGTGACTGTACCAGTAGGCTTACCACGGCAAGACGCTCCAGTCGCCTCGCGCGCAGTGTAATCCTCCCGTCATTTTCTGACGTCTCTAATTAGACAGTGACAGGTATAGTCTATCTCGCGCGTATTTCTACTCGCTCCTTGCTGTGCTAAGCCGGCAGAAGCCTCTTTGGGGATCAGGGTTCAAATTAAAAAAAAGGTTGACCCTTGTTACCTTTTCCCTCCTCCGGTCGTAGTCCCCGTACCAGTAGCCGCTCTCGCCGTCGTCGTCGTCATCGTCGTACAAGTCCTCGTCGTCGCCCATATCGTCGTCGTCCTCCAGCACCGTCAGGTCCACAAGCTTGCTCAGGGCGTCCACATCCTTGGAAGTGGTCAGCTCGTGGTCTACGTCGCCGTCCGCGTATATCTGGAAGGATAAGCTGATATTACTAAAAGTGTCATTTATAATCTAGCCCGAATTGAGAAAAGGCCTGTGCCGCGTTTAGTTCGACTTGGCAACATCTTTTTTTTTGGCGATTTGGCAGAAGTATACAAACAGTTATAGTAGCTATAAACATGTATAAAAAAAGTAGAACTTCGTAATTTTATACCAAAATATCGCAACTCGAAGTTACAGCATAAAAATACTAAAAAAGCCCACTGCATCGGCATTGCTAATAATAATAACAAACGTGAAATTGCTTAAGGTTATTTGATTCCCGAGTCTCTTGCTAAGCTTAACGTCTACTACATTTAGTGAAGTTTTCAGACGGGTGTCCTTACCTATATTTACGTCGATTTGTGCCCAATTTTGAGAATATACTTACGTTATTATATAAAACAGACTTCTTTGAGTAGATTCGGTACACTAAAAAGAACGATAAAATTGTAATTAATGTTTTATGGGCAAGGACTTTTACCGTGTCCAGTTAATAAATTATACACTTGTCGACATTTTCTTTCAGCTAGAAATATAATGAGATCCAAAATGAAGATTAACAGCCTTGAGTGCCGCCGGCGTTTGCCCTAAGTTTTGCAATTAGTTCTCCAGGAAAAGTTAAAACAAACATTTGACTTCAAGCATGACGTTTGCTGTCATTGTAATTATATTTCGTAGGAACAGATCTTCGTTCTGTAAAGACAAACGCTCAATTAATAGAAATGGGAAATAATGTACGTCTACAAACATGTATGACTAATGATTTTATCTACACTCTTTACTTTTATCCCGTTTTTTTTGATAGCTCATAAAGTATCCCAATGCTGGGGAAAAGTGGCCCCTTTTTCTTTCTTGCCTGTTAGCTGTTTTGGCTAAATCTTGCCAGTCAGATCTGAAACGCTCTAAAGTTTCCACCTACCTACCAGATTTTTTTTAACATAATTCAAGTTAAATGCAAAATGTTCACTGGATTTTCTTATGAATATGAGATAGCTAGGTAGCAACGGTATTAGATTATTATCACTAGTCACCACGCTCATATAATGTATATCCAAGCGTATATTCAACTCCGTTGTAAGCCGGGAATCATCAATCTTCGTAAGCAAAGATACTGCGCTGATGTAACATTTTTTGCAAGCTGTAGGTAGGTAGGTAGGTACGCAAAAGTAATATTTACAGCACATTTTAAGACCACAGAATGGCGTGAAAGTCGGTCGATGTTCTAGGTCACTCAAGCTTTGATAAATGACCAAGAAACAAAAGAAACTCGGTTTTTTGGTAAATTTAGAACGAGAAAAACACATTTGACATATATTTTGGCAGTAAAATCTATGCCGAATGTAGATTTCAGAGCGCCGCCTACACTCGACATGCACCTATTAACCGGATTGTTTCTTCAGAGAGAAAATTATTTTGAAACTAAACGCAAAATCTTTAAGACAAATCTTGAATAATATAATTTAGGCGAGCCTGTCGTCTAAACTTCTAAAGCATAGCCAAACCTTTAATAGGTTTATCTTAATCAAAATACATCATGTTATAGATTTCATTTTTTTATCTAAAGGCTAATGATGTTTGCTGAATTTATAATTTAATAGCCGTTTACAAAATTCGAAGGACCTTTGTAATAATAGTTAAGAAAGTTAGGGACCCGCGAAAATTAATACTGTGAAAGGACTTTCGCTGAAACAGCTTTTGTAAGAACTATGCGAATACTTAAAAGTTGAATAACACCAGAAGCCTTTTAGTCCTTACCAAAGCGTTGCGAAGTAACAAAGGGTGGATTAAATTAAAGTAACTTTATATAATTATTATTATTAGGTAGGTATGTAGTGTGTTGTAAGAGGCGACTACGGAAAATAGCTACAGGTATTTTCAGGCGTCGGGCTAGCAATCTGTCACTACTATATTTCTTTCACTTAAACCCTAACTTAAAACCTAAAAACGTACCAAAACTGGCTACAAAACGTTCCATAGTCAATGGTGTTCATTATTCCTAACACATTTGGGAACGGCATTATTTCCTTTTGTCTTAACGTTAAGGTTTGTATTCAGGTTTCATAGATTTAAATCAATGTCAGGTTTCTACAATCGTCGCAGCTCGCTTCTTGAGGCGTGCAGCGACCACTAAACGGCTGTCTGAACTAAACATGTGGCCGTCGCGCGTTTCAACTACTTTCGCGACTGCGTCTAGGTTCTCGTGGCGGAGTTTATATCTGTGGGCGGTAACCCGCGCCACAAACACTGCCACAAGAAGCTAAATGCAGCTACAAAAGCAAAAGAACCAGGTAAAAAGTGTCGTGTGGCGGCCACCGGCGTTAACCGTTTGCGGCGAGTTCATATAAAATATATAAAAACTACAGGAAATATACCGGTGGCGTTTTGTGGTTGTGGCCTGTGGAGCCCTAACACGGCATGGCGTGAGTCGAAACGCGCGAGATAGACTATACCAGTCACCATCTAACTAAAGAAAATGACAGGTAGTCTATGCCGACTGCTACAAACTCGCTCGTATTGACATGCTAACATGCTAGTATTGACATGCTAAATAAAAATAACCGGCCAAGTGCGAGTCGGACTCGCGCACCGAGGGTTCCGTACAAAGCTGCAAGGTTTACAAAGTTCGTTCATTACGACAATCGAGTCATAACTATGGTATTTTTATTATAGATAGCTCTACGCGTTCATGAGGAAAAAAGTAATAAGTTTATATTTATTAAAAAATATATATTTTGTAATGTAACTAAAAATTTAAGGTTTTCGGAATTTTTCCTTTATGTGTGCTATAAAACGTTGCTTCATGCCAAATTTCAAGATTCTAGGTCGACTGGAAGTACCCTTTAGGTTTTGATTCCCTTGCGAGTACTTGCGAGTTTCAAAATATGCTGCTTAAATTGCTGTTTCTTTTGATTGCGTTGACATAGAAGTTTGATTTTGTTACAGCTTAAAGGTATTATAGACCTGAGTATTTGGTATGAATTTTAATTTAATACCTCTACGCGTTTATGAGGAAATGGGTAGTAAGTTTAAAATTATTAAAAAAAAATATTATGTGATGTAACTAAAAATTTATGGTTTTCGTAATTTTTCCTTTATCTATGCTTGCTTCGTACCAAATTTCAAGATTCAGAGTTCACGGGAAGTACCCTGTAGGTTTTGATTCCCTTGCAAGTGTCGAAAATTTGCGGCATAAACGGCTGTTTCTTTTGATTGCGTTGGCTTAGAAGTTTGATTTTTTCACAGCTTCAAGGGACAGTAGACTTGAGTAATTGATATAAATTTCAGCTTCATACCTCCACGCGTTCCTGAGAAAAAGGGTCTTGACAGACGGACGGACGGACGGACGGACGGACGGACGGACGGACAGACGGACAACAAAGTGATCCTATAAGGGTTCCGTTTTTTCCTTTTGAGGTTCGGAACCCTAAAAATAAAAAAAAGTAGTAGTGAAATTTAATAATTGACCCATGTGGTGTCGGGTCTAGAATAACACCTCTCCATTTCGTCGTAAGAGACGACTAAGGCTCAATTCACACCAGAAGAGCAGCGCAGCGCGGCGTAGCGGAGCGCAGTTTCAGTGTCATGAGAATTTCAACTTTATTTTCATTAAAATAAGACTTATTATCGCATGAGAAACTCTAACGATGCGCGCGGATGCCCGCGGATCCGCGGGAATTCCAGCGCATTCCATAAACAAAGCCGTGCGACTGCGCGAGCTTGCGCGGGAATGCCCGAGGATGCTCGAGCAGTCGCGACGGCCGCTGTCAATACATATGTCAATATGTCAATAATTATGTAAATTCCAGCGACTTCCTACGCATTCCAGCGGCTTCTCGAGCAGTCGCATGAATCCTCGCGCATTCTCCACGGAGCGGGTCGCTGCGCTACGCCGCGCTGCGCTGCTCTTCTGGTGTGAATTGAGCCTAAGGACATACATAGGTTTAGGTATGCTTTAGGCCTCAGGCTAGCAACCTGTCACTATTATACTACCTCTTCCATCTGTATTCAAACCTACCAATGTAAGAAGTGGCTGCGAAGCGCGCAATAGTTAGAATCATGGTTTTGTCTACGTTACGTTTCGTGTGCTCTGCCTAGCCTGGTAACATAGGCGTGAGTGATATGTGAAATTTAACTCGAAGTGCAATGGCCTCATTGAAAGTCCCGGCATTAATGGCGGCTTTAAAAATAAATTAATCGTATAATCGCTATCGAGGGCGAGGTCACAAATTAATTAGTTTATGAGAACCATGAGGTGTAATGTGCAATGTTTATAGCGCGACTGTGATCTTGGTAATGTGTTTACACGTTCGTTTATTAATTGCCTGACAGGGTTGTGTGCGATACTATCACTAATAGGAACACACACAATACATGTCTACTTTCCCGAATATTGCAGACGCAGAGTACACGAAACACTACATATACCTAGATATGGTTCGTGATTGTCACTCATATTTATAAATTCGCGGGACAACAAAACATAGTACCTAAAACGCGGGTAGTTTGAGGAATTGAAAAATCAAGAGCGGGTAGTTCGAAGAACTCGAGCTGCTGAACGAATGTCCTGCTTCAGTCTACTCGTGACCACGTTCGCTGTAACGCGGTCGAAACGTCGAGGTTATTGAAATAATAATGACTATACTACATAGACAAATCCATTACTCTTTATTCTAGCATATTTTTTAGGTTTAAAGTTCAGAGATACTATAGTGACATATTACCAGCCCGTCGCCTAAAATATTAGGGTATATTAACTAACCTAACCTAACCTAACCTAACCTAACCGGCCTAACCTATTTCCTTAGTCGCCTTACAACAACCACGAAAGTAATTAAGAGGTATTATTGTAAACCCACACGGCCTTAAGCTGTTAAAAATATTAGCATTACGAGTGAGCGTAACTTAAATAAACTTCGGACAATTTAATGAGATCGTCCAAAAAAACGGACACTTCACAAAGACCGCATTTAGCCGAAATTGGTCTCGCCACCCGTTGGTGGACGGGGACAGTCTGAAAGACATTTAAATTAGTTCGGTAATACGAAGCGGAACGCAAGGGTGTCGTTTGTGTAACAATTAACAGTTAACAGCTGGTCAACGCTCCGCACATTTACCATGAATTTACAGTGGCTGTTCTCATCACTGACAGAGTAAAGAGTTTGCATGTAAGATTTCACAGTTGCTTGTGGAAGCAAATATCGGTATACCTACACACTATCTATAAACCGGCTCAATCAGTTTGCATAGATTAATCGCTACGATTTATCGTTAAGCGTAAGCCTTACCTTGCCAAGTTAAATTCTGGGGACTGTAGAGGACTGTAGTGACGTGAATACGGTTTACGCTTGGTACAGGACAAAGATTTATACATGAAACTTTTGCGTCTGTCTATTGAACTAAACTATATTATGTTGTCACTCCGTATACACTCACTTTACTTGCGGTCGCAATAGTTACACAGCGACTATAATATAGACTCTATATGATAAATTAGGTTTCTCGTAGTGCTCTCCACTTGTCGCATTTATTAGACAAAACCTTAAGTAGTAGTAGATACTAAGAGCCTGCTAAGAGAGTACTAGGTACATTAAGAGAAAATATTCCTATAAATTTGTCGCATAGAACTGTGAGCAAAATTCTTTGAAATTCGGAAACATCGACCTAGTGATTGATTTTACTAAATCCTATATGTTATTTTTACCTTATGAGCCCTAAATGCATAAGTAATTTTGCACTTTCAGAACTACGTAATAATAGTCGTACCGGTCTTTTTAATGACCTATGTGTTGCGATATTGAACGGATTATTTGACACCTCACCCTTTAAAATTGTTTCTTTCTCTTCGCGAATCTGCACATTTTTTTAAGGACAGCTGCGAATAATGCTGTGCAGAATCACGAATAGAAAGAAACAATATTAAAATGTCATAAGTGTTAACAAAATTTTAAAACGTGTTATTATTTATTGCCCGTTTCTTCAATCACGTCTGGAATGAAAATTGAAACAAAACATTTAATTAAAGCGATGAGAACAACGACAGAGTATTAAATTTCAGGGTAAGTAGGTAGCTGTCGTGGAAATCAAAGCGTATAAATCTATTGTCAACCCGATCCCCTTGAGCTAAATTTATTTTCTTCGTGATAATGTTGAAAGTACGGCAGCTTTCTTGGATCTCGAGGATATATTACACACGTTCTCGGTGAGTAACAAGGTTTTTTATAGAAAACTCAATATTCTTGACAAGGTGAGCGTTGGAAGTATTTTCCGCTGGGATCTCACGATAATGTCACGTTGATGTGTTAAGAACTAAGTAGATGTAACTCGTGGAGACGAGACGTGGATATTATAATACTGTACCTACTGTTAGATACTCGTAAAAGTAGTTCGCACGTAAATATTTCAACGAACAATTTTCTGCAGTTAAATTTATACAGGTGGCCGGAAATCTTCCCTAAAATATTTAAACCAGTGGTTGGGTTGACTCCTGTAAAACATTTTTTGAAAATCTTCATTATTGACCTTGTGAGAGACAATATTTTCAGATCTTTATAATTTTTCTTTACGTGATAGTTCCGGGAAAAAAACTTCACAGGGGTTTTTAAACGCGTCTAGCTGACCACTGGTGAAAATATTTACGGTCAATTGCTGACCACCCTGTATGCATATGGAAAAACCTAACCTCACGCATAAAGAATCGGCCGTTTAGAAATTTAAAATGATTATGAAACAATCTCCAAATTTATCGTTCCTGAAAAAAAGTGTGGCCATTACTAACTTTTATAGCAACATGTACGTAACTTCTTTTCAAGCTGCGTCACAGAAGTGGTACTATGTTTAGCGAGGAAGCGCCACAATTCAAAAGGTCGTTCTAAAATAGACGTTGGGGTGCGCAATTTTCAATTAGGTAACATTTAAGGTTTTCACTTGATCCACCAATTCCACCATGGACTACCACGCGTTTTGCAATGTTAATTCTTATTTCTGGAAGTTGACTCTTCTGTACGCTTCTAGCATATTTTTCGGGTTTTACATACATACATACATATCCTCACGCCTGTATTCCCAAGAGGGGTAGGCAGAGCACATGAATTCAAAAATCGGGTTTTAAATTGGCAGATATAATAGTGACAGGTTGCTAGCCTACCTAGCTCCAGTATTCCCAAAAAAATAAGTCACATCGGCTGTTATTGTCAGCGCCGAGAAGCGCAGAACGATATCCGAGAGTAGCCGAACGAGTAATTTATCTATATTCAACTTTATTTACAAGCGCCTGGGCACAATTTTGCTTGCTATGCATTCTCGCTTACACACTTTAGTTCGGTTACTCGACGCATTTGGCGCTAGGGTGGTAGACATCTGTCATGAGTCATCTGTTTGAGAGATCAATCAATAACCAATCACAACGCAAGTGTTCAGCGCGCGAAAAAAATCTCTTTTATCATTGGTATATCGAATTTTAACTTGCCACAAAACTGGTTTATTGCGCAGGTACATCGTGGAGCAAACAAAGCGTTTGATAATACTGTACATAGGTAGGTAGGTTGGTATTAAATTCCTCGATATTGGAAATACCTTGGCATTGGCCCGTTCAACGTCACGTCACATTCTTCTCTTTTCTACAGCGTAACTTTCGAATAAAATTGGGTAGATAGTTTTTAATAGTGAAAGTAATAACCAAAAATGTATCCATAAACCGAACGTTTGCGAGCTGTTACGCGATCGTAAAACCCACCCGGAGTCCTCGCGCCATTAGCGATTCGTCCGCGTGACTGCGCCAGCATAATTATCTCGGCTTACCTATAATTTTATCGGAGAAGCATTCTCATGTATTATATCTATAGCCGCCAATGCCCTTGGTTCCCCGTGTGTTGTCGTGGTCAGAGTAACACTTATTTACAGTGTTTGTTGTTATAGCGGCGATAGAAATACATCATCTGTGAGAATATCAACTGTTTAGCTATCAGATCAGCGTTCTTGAGATTCAGCCTGGTGACAGACGGACGGACGGACAGCGAGGTCTTAGTAATAGGGACAACTATTATCATAGTTATAGTTTTAAGCCCGTGTGGTGCCGGGTTAGAATAGCACCTCCCCCTTTCTTCCCGTGGGTGTCGTAAGAGTCGACTCTGGGAAAGGGTTAGTGTATTGTGGGCGATGGTCTAGCAACCTGTCACTGCAATATCACGTTTGATCATCTGGTTGCCCTAAAATCGCTAAACGTGGCACTGGATTTTTGAATTCATGTGCCCTGCCTACCCCTATCGGGAATATAGGGATATGTATGTATGTATGTAGTTTTAAGCACCTAATGGGGTCAGTATTTCAACGTATCTCAAACTGAAACCACTGGACGCTGCTAAATTGCTGCTTAAGATTGCCCAGCCGATAGCGTCCTCTAAATTAAACCGTCACGTCATAGCGAACGGCCAGGACATTCGGTTATCTGGCATCGAAAACAGAATAAAGGGAAGACGAATTTATGCCGGCCATCAATTTGTACCGTCTAAATTGGTTCGGACAGCCGGCGTGCTTCCGAGTTATTTATATGACGCGTCAAACATTACCCGCTATTTGATACCTTGATATTTAAGAGGTTGAATGAGTTTTTGGGACGAGTATATGGCGGAACCAATGGAGAGTCGGCAAAGAGCCTGCCTCAATGTCTATTTGTTTAATACTGATTGATAAAGAGGTCGCTAAAAACTGGAGGATTGCAGGGAAATGTTGCATCGTCGTTTTATGAATTGAGTTCTGTACCTTTGTGCCTTTATAAGTAAGTCTCCTTTAGAATGTGTTTTTCAACACGAAAATGCGAAAATTATGGATCAATGGTCAACGCCATTACTGTTTATACAAGTTCACGTTTTGTAACCTCTAGCATCATTTTAGATTTTAATGTAGATAAAAGAGATTTAATAGTGACAAGTTGCTAGCCTGTCGCGTAAAATAGGTATCTACTCTTGCGACATCCACGGAAGAAACGGAGAGGCGTTATTCCGAACCCGACAACGTGTATTAAAAATCGGGTCTCGTAAATTGGCACTGGATACTCACTCGTGTTGCACAAATGCGCAATCAATAAAAAGTTATTTGATTGATTGCCACAACTAACGACTGTCCTTCTTTCGGAGTTTTGTCTTGCCGCAAACCTTTTTAACACCTTAGCTGCTAGGCCAGTTTTCATGTACTTTTGTACTGTGCGTAGCCAGGTTGATTAGGCCCAGTGGGAGTCATTT
>BHDV01065520.1:57935-76735 GCA_005406045.1 Adoxophyes honmai
TCAAGCAATAACGACATTTCTTGGTAGCCATGGAAAGATAACAACTACATTTAAACTTTTTTCTAATCATTAATATAAAAAAAAAACAGCACTGCAACTTTGTGCTTATACTTTCTGGAACACCCGATATGTGCACAAGATTTCAAGTCAATCAGACCAACCGTTGAAGAGTTATCTCCATCGAAGACAGTCCCGGCAGGGCCACCAGAAGTCCACTACCGGTATATTGTTATCATCCAAGTTACGTAGGTACCTATACCTACCAAGTTTCAGCTCAATAGGTCTATTGGAAGTGGTTCAAATGCAAGGAATTGCAAAATTTGTAAACATACAAACGCGCAAAAGTAAAGTTAAATAAAAGCTTGTAAAATTTATATAAATTTGGTTTAGTGAATGGGTGCAATGATTTTGGTAGCCCGCCGAGTTTAGACATTTATTTATAAATACTAAATATTAGCGTCCGGCTTGGATTGTGTGAATTTGGCTGGCGTTGGATCAAGCCCGATAAATATACTGCGTACTTTTGATCTTTGCTTTTTAAAGATCACGATCGTTGAACTTGGACCGTAATCCATTGAGAGCGATGGAGAATCTGTATACAGATAGATAATCCTTCCTTATCTTTGTACTTGTTTATTTAGATATGTAGGTATACAGGTATAACAAGGCAAGCTCAAAATGTTTTTTCATACAGATATTAATAATATTTTTAGAAAGTTTTGCTTATTTATGAGATATCTGCATGCATACCTATCGTCTTTTATAAGAATTCGGCAATCGCGTGAACAAATAAAAGAGCGAAATAATTTAAAAACTCAATAGATAGTTAAGCATTTACCTATAGTATTGGTATAATTGTTAACACTACTCTATGGGCTGAAACATTAAGAAGTGTAGATGATGACATAAGATGCCCAGATTTCTTGGATAGGTAGTGGAGAAAACTGTGCAAAGCCTGGTCGGGTGACTGACGATTAATTAACGTGATCACCGTCAATTAATTAATTACCAAATGTTAATAGACTAGGTACTATGATACGAATTCTTAGTCGGATTGTCAAAATCATTAAATTAAGGACTGTAAAAATATAACAGACTTACTAATCAAAACCATACACATTACTTGTTTGGTTTCTCATCACTCAATTTAGCATTATTAAAGTTAATTATAAAATAATAATTATTAGTAAGTCGGATTATCAAGAGCTACAGCCGGAATTAGAATATTATCCAGCGTTATAAAATGAAAGCTTGTTAAAAAGTTTTTTCCTGTATCGTAACATTAAAATAACATGGAGATTAGGTACGTAGGTATTTTATAAAAGCAAGTTACAGAATTAAATGACTGCACAGAAATCACAGAATGCACTGAAAGTTACTAGATAAAATATGGAAAAGTAAGGAAAGAGTTTATGAAGTAGGATTTGAGGTAGGTACTTAGTCATGGAATTTATTGTATGGTTTAGGATATCACCGCTCCATTTCTGCCTTGGCTGTCGTAAAAGGCGACTAGTAAAATAAGTTAAGTTACGCATTATTTAGGCACCAGGCTAGCAACCTATCACTATTAGGTACCTATACCTACAACTTTCATCAATGTTTCATCCTAAAATTATGCTAAAAGTGGCTAAAAACCGTGAAATAGTCAAGGGTGTACAGGCGTCATGTACATAATTATGTATGTGAGTATAATTTGAGGATAATCATTTACCTATCTTACCTAAACTCAGCAACTCGCCTTGACTTCGCAATGTTCATTCAAGCTGCCTGAGAAAAAATTACGAGTAGCTAGGTACCCATTGTCTGGTTTACCATTATTCCTATTGATTGTTACTTAATTAAATATTCTATCGGCAATTACATTGCATTTGAATGAACTCCCCACCATCTAACATAATCAACATAGGTAAAAAGTGAAAAGCCTCTCGACATTCGTTAAATCTTTCTATACGTTGTCGGTTTAGGTAGTTAAATCAATGTAAACAATCTTGACGTGTCTTTTTATTTAAACGTACACTTTATAAATCGAAATCTTTACATTTTACAATTTTGGTATGAAAAAATCATTTACTTTCATGATTGAATTGTATAGTGTAACGATTTTCATTTTTAGACTGTGTATTTCAATAAAAAGACATGTCAAGATTGTTTATATTGTTTTAACTACCTAAACCGACAACGTATAGGTAGAAGGCGAAAATTCATGAGAACAGTTACATTTACTCCAGAGAACAGTATCATTTATGTTTTATAGATTTTTATGTTATCTGTGGTTTTTGACTATAAATTCAATATACCTACATAGGTACTTTTGTTTTACACCGAAAAAGCCAGTTCACTTATTTACAGCCCTAAATAGTCTTTCTTGAGTGGGGGGAAAATTATTGAATCATGAAAAACAAACAACACGACAAGACCTAAACCTGTCCTAAACAAATATTTGTTTTGTGAACTTTAAAATTAATTGAGCTTATATTTTGCTGGACCATGCCTTTTCACTGGCTTTTATCCTATTTAGTCCTCGGACGCAATAAACGATAACTACCTTATTTTAACATTTTCTAAGTAAAGGAGACGCGTTGTCGGCGAACGTCGCGAGCGGAGGCTTAGATTACATTCCAACTTATGGCTTTACATGACAGCATTTACAGAGAATTGTGGGAAAGACTCCAATAGAGAGATCTCTCTCCAGGCAAATGCGTTATGTTATGCCTGGGGACCGAAGTCCACAGAGCGGAATTCCAATACCCGACGATGGGTGGCGCTTGTTGTCCCTATCTATACTACACGTTCAAGCGATATGCACCGTATATTTATGAAGCCAGGACCATTTTTATTTTCGCCGTTTTGATTTTTTTCTTTGCTGAACGATGAAACCAAAAAAATAAGGGACAAATGAGAATGACTTTTTCTCGCTTGTATGTACTTATTCAAACAATGGACATGTTTCATTTTGAATTTCATTTACAGGGTGGTGTGATATATCGCAATAAATTTTTGCACACACTTAACGTAATATGAGTCGGTATGCATAACTAGTAGTATGCATAGTACTTAAGTGAGTTATGACTTATGATATCGACAGTGAAGAAACAAAATCTGTCTTCTTCACCGCCATTACTTAGTCCATCGTTTCTTAACCTCGGGTCGCGACCCAAATTTGGGTCGCGGGCCATATAGAGATGAGTCGCAGGCCCTGCGGGACTTTTTAAAGACAAACCGCAGTCACTGCATTTCATTTGTTTTTAATTTTTTTTGGGTCGCGGGCTTTAAATTTTTTTTGAATTTTGGGTCGCCAGGCAAAAAGGTTAAGAACCGCTGACTTAGTCGGTTATAATTAGTATTCAGTCAACTATTTGCGGCAACGTGTTATTGTTAGATAATTTACACTGTAGGTAGACAGTTCCACATAGTTTTATCACGAGAACGTTCAAATATTCTATAAATATTTTGTCTTTGAGCAATTTTGAAAAAAGAACTTTAACTAATTCATTCATAATGTAATAACAATACGCACGTAAGAACTCCGGCGCGTAATTGTCAATTGTAAGTCTCTGTCGTTCCCGTTAAAAATGAAAGGGACAACATCTGTCCAAAGTACATCACACAGTTACGAATGTAGAATTATTTCGGTGATATTTCAGCATTTCAGCGACTTCACGTGGGAGTTTCAGGTGTGCGCGCCACTTTAAACTAGGTCTTTACAAACTCGACCTCATGAGAACAATATTTGTTTTGATATTCAATTATGGCACCTGTAATTTATAATAACGGTTGAATGGGCAATTCAATGGTGTTTAATTATCTTAATTCCAACACGGGGAACATAACCCAAACATTCCCATGGTAAGGTAATGGTGTTATGTACTCGTTATTGTAACATAGGCCAGCCGTGTTAGGACGACTGGGCGCCAGTAGATTTGCACGTGAAATATTCTATACCTATTACTTAATCTGTCAAGTCTTCTGTCTATGGCCTTTACAACAGCACGCTACACTGCTAATTCGCTGAGAATTTTCTAACAACTCGACAGTTTATTTTTTAACTATTAACATGGGATGATAGGTTTGCGTATGAACCTGGAATATGGCTCTACTATTTATTAAATTTAATTGTTTTTCCGTCGTATTGAAAGTACTGTATACAACGTTACGTGTAAGTGTCTTGTCGAACGCCCTATGCGCACAACTATTTTAGTTCCACGCGCCCTGTGCGCGCACACGTGTATAAAAATCACCTACGCCTCATTTTATTACTGAGACCCTCAAACCTTTAAGAATCGAAAGTTTAAGATTACTCGGTGAAACTAGTAGGCTAAAACAGCGCATCGAAGGCAACTTGGGAAGGTGAAGTGCGACTGATCTACCAATAACGTGTCGCCGTCCACCCCCTTCGTTCCTCGGATACCGAATAGATCTACAAATTATTACGCACATACCCCTTCTATTTTTGCGGAGCGATCTCGACTCACAGCGCGACCTGTATTCTTACTTCGTAACTGTTGCATAAAAATATACAACAAAATAATGTGAGTAAAACTTTGCGTCGAATCGCAGACACCCGTCAGACTGACGTAACATCATGCAGTCGAAACGCAAAATTGTGTTAACCTATATTTGTGACTGAAATAACGCGGCTGCGGTTGCACGTTGCAACATTCTATCAATTTAAAGTGCCCGTTTATTGAAATATATCATACATTTTACTCTTATACCTACTCACTCACACAACAGTTATAAGCGAGTGGGAACGACAGCCGCGCCGCGTTCAATAAAAAGGTTTTATTTTCATTCAATTCCAAATTTGAATATCGTATTCGATCAGTTCTGAAAAAGTTTCATCGAATAAAAGGAATAGAACATCCTTTGTTACACAGTCGCTATCGTTATTTTGTTGCAATTCGACTGTTTTGTATAGGTTAATATTCTGTTTAATTTAGTACAATTGGGCTAGCTAGGTCAATTAAGATTAAAGTAGCTATCATTACTATTACTAACATTATTACTAACACTATTAACGTGTTCCACTACTGGATAAAGGCTTGAATTAGTTTATCACGCATAAGAAATTACTTTACGTAAAAATGTGTACAGCTCTACATTTCTTCCGTGGACGTCGTAAGAGGCGACTAAGAAAACAGATTTAGTATGCTTTAGGCGGCAGGCTAGCAACCTGTCACTGATATACCTCTTCCGTCTGTTTTCAACCTTAAAAATGCTAGAAGTGGTGCGAATAGTCATGGTTTTGATTACGTAACGTTAGGTATGCTTTGCCTACCCCATTTGGGAATACAAGCGTGATTATAATTATGTACCTATGTACGTATAAATACTTAGGTAATGTCCCAAAAATGGCGTAGAAAACGATCTCATAAGCGGGCCCTTCCTGGAATAAACTACAGACTTTATAGAGCAATCCGCAGTCTGGCGTTTGTAATAAATCGAGGCCGGAGTCAGACTTAATTCCAATCTAGGGCTCCTTCCTAGCAAATGATTATTAACTGGTTTAATTTGTTTAACGGGCGGAGCGTTCAGCAATTATAAATATTAGGTACAAAGGTTCGTTTGCTGACATCAGCGCGGGGAATAGAATCGGTGCCATGTTCCTTGTAACTAAATAGCTTTAACAATGATTGTTCTGTAAATGTGTTGTTTGTTACAAAGCAAGGCAGAATTGTAACAGTCGACCCTAATGCGGTCTACACGTAACGATATAGGTATCGTAGCGATTAATCCATGCAGACGGATTTGTGCAGTTTTATCTATCTTGTATATACGAGAAATCTGTTCCATAAAACTGTGGAAAATTGGAAATTGGTCGGCATAGATTAATCGCAACGATTTATCGCTATGTGTGTAGGCCCCGCATTAGAAATTCTGTTTGTGAATTTCGAAATATTCAAGATATTTTCTCAATAGCCCTCACTCTTGTTTTAAGCCTGACACTGCTTTCGGCAACGCTTTAAATAATTCAAGAATACTGAGCGCTCTTTAGTGATTGGTTTGTCCTTTTAAAAATTAAACAAGTCTAAATATTATTTATGCTCGTAAAAGGCTCTTTTGTTCGTCTTATTTTTGAGTACCTATATACTAGCGTATCTTTTCTATCCATAGTAAAATGCTCTTAACTCATAGCAATTACATATATGTATACGTAAGCACGACGACGACTGTTACAAAAAAAACTAAGGCTATTTCACATGTCTTACACATATTGAGCATAATTTATGATTTAGAATTCGACAAAAAAGTTACATCACCGATAGATTGCTAACATGTCGCCTAAATCGTACCTACTTAAACCTATTTCCTTCGACACCTCTTCTCTTTCTTCTCCGACTTCTTCTCACGACTTCCACGGAGAAAATAGAGTGTAATTGTAAACCCGAAACCACAGGAAATAATAATTTACTCTACTTCTTTAGGGCTATTTTACACAATAATTGTGGACTGCCCGTAGGTGCGGGTCGGCGATTGGCAATTGTCCACTTAACTCAATTCTTTTTTTTGCTAATTCCATTAAATGGTTACCAGCCCACGTTCTGTCGCATTTATACAGTTTGAGAATGAAATCAACTGTATACCTAACATTATCAACAGACTTAGCAAAAATGAATCTTACAATTATTCATACCGTAAGGACCATATTAGATTAAATGAATTTGTAAAGTTTACATTTTCGCTGATTGTCTAGTACGAACTGGTAATGAAATTGTAATTAACAGCTAGGTTAGGCTTTGCTGTTTTGTTTAGTTCTATTAACTTACTACATCAATCTGAAATAGTACAGTAACTAACTTAATAAACTAAATTCGTCGATGAGCTCGACGTCGAGCTCATTTTTGAGTTTAGTGATAGGCCAGTCGTAGAGCACAGCGAAAATCAAGCGTTGACCCGCTGGTGTCTATCTCTGTCGCACGCGTACACTAATATTGCCCTCACTCTCGCACACTGCGACGCAAACTGTGCTCAACGCTCGAACTTCGCTGTGCTCCGCGACCGGATTTTAGTTACCTTAGCGAATAACACAACTGTTCATGATTCACAAATGCCATTTTTAACCAATCATCAAGAAAAATCCGTGAATTAAAAAAATCCCTTTTGGATGTAGGTATTCTTTCAATAGGTGCCTAAGTCCAGTCTGTACTTATTTTAATGTCTCATTTCGAAGTAATGTCTAACCATAATTACCAAGTACGCTAAGACCTTCAAATTACAGTTCTACTGTACTTTGAATAGAATACAATTTGATTTATGTAAACATAGATGCGTCACTGGATCGCAAACGTTCGTGGTTATGTTATATTATGAGTAATAATTAATCCTTAGTTGTAACTAAAACTTTGCCAATATTTACTTATTTAGGATCAAGGGTCGGCCCTCCTTATTTCTTAGAAAAAATATTCTCCCCACAGTAACAAAAATAGTCCAAGAGTTACAACAATTTCTCTTCTGTACGTCTAGCCGCTAGACGTACAGAAGAGAAATTAGCTAGACTCTAGCGCGACAGCGCGCGAGATAAACTGTACCTTTCACTGTCCGATAACTAAAAGTGTCTGAAAATAATAGATAAATAATAAATAAATAAATATCACTGGACAATATTCACACCAATCACCTAGTCCCAGTAAGACGGCCATAAATGGATCACAAATGTTACTTTGCGACTTATGTGGACATGTCAAAAGTTAAGGATTTATAGCCAAAAATTGTAGTAGGAAAGATCAAATGTATTTAGTAAGATAGTACGCCTCCCTAGCTACTAGCCTGTTCAAACAAATCATAAGATTGGGCTTTCAAAGTCATAAATTTTATGTCCACAGGAGTGACCACCTCCACAATTTGCCACCTTGTATCTAGGTTGTCTCTCCCTTTGGACGTAAAATTGCCTGCTTCTGTACTACATAAGGCTTAAAAATCACACCAAAAATGGCTGCCACAGTCAAAGAAGACCCGGCTATTAAGTAGCAAAATTGACAATTAAATATTTGTCACTCAAATTGTGATTCCTTTGTCACTTGACCGCTTACGAGCACCAAACGGAAACTGAGTCACGCGTGCGCCTATAAAAACTGTTAGTTATGAGGAAGTCTAATAAATCCCAGTTAAAACGACATTAGAAATACGATTTATGTTATTAAATTGATTAATTGTGCTATAACTTTAATAGTAAACTACACAAGGGCAATCGCACCGTTATTAAAGAGGCTGAGGATCAAAAGGTTGCACTTGTTTAGTACATTACTAGCGACCCTGCCTGCTTCAAGGGGTGCAAATGATACAATGCTGATTTAACAATTTTTTTTTACATACTACAGAATGTGTTTACATATGTCACCGGAAAATAACAAAATCCGTAAGTTTATAAATTTCCTAGGAAATCTGTGAATTTAACATCTGTACTTGTCAATGTAGTCAATCTGAGATTTAAAAGTAGAGCATACCATACGTTTACTTAAATTCTCAACATAACTTGGTTTCTCTAACTAAACTTTACTTATCACAGATCCTAATGAAAAATACACAACTATTTAATAGTATCTTTCGTGAACTAGCACAAGACCAAGCTACGAGGTTATAATAAATCCTCAAATACTGGCCCCCGGCAGGACCCAAGCCTCATGTTAATAAATTAAATATCCCAAGACGAGATTCGCTTAATTTTATTAAAGGACCTTCAGGCTATGGGGTCCCGGTTCTCATTTTACAGCCTCTTGAATATTAATTTAGAATGTTATGTTATTACACGTGTAAATATATTACTTTCCGCGGTTGTTTGACTTCTCAGCCTCCATTACAGTATGTTTACCTTACCTACATTATTATATCTTGAGTTAATTGAAAATACTTTTACAAATAAATGTACTTCCAGATATCAGAAATAGTTATCAGGCCAATTAGGTAACTATAATGCGCAGTCAAGTATGAAAATATGGGTGAATGTGCCTTACCTTTTTTTATTCAAGGATTTCGGTACTTAAGTGGGCAATTTCGACGCTTGAGTAAAATGTAATTTATGTATCTACGTTGTATAACTTACGTTGGAAAATATGTATTTTATAACTCACTTAGATGCTCAAGTTAAATCGTATTTTTGGTATGTGTAACTTCTCTTGAAAAATATTTATAACGCACGTCTAGTATCGAGTTTAACTCGACTTGTTCCGGTCTAATCCGTAGCCCTTCATCGTGCAGTGTCGCGCGAACAGTAGCTGCAGCACCTAGATATAGGGCTACGGATAGCCTGAGACATGTCGAACTAAACTCGATTTACGTCGTGAGTTGTCCGTATTTTTCAAGATGACTGAGTCTCGTGGTAGTTTCACGTTTTACTTCTAGCTAAATACTCAAAACGTATTTGGTAATATCAGAGTTAAAGTTAGATAACTTTAACTCTGATATTACCAATGTGTTCTTAGAATTAGGTTTTACGTCAAAATATCATAGAAAAATAATATTATTTCTGAAATAACATTATTGAAGAGCGAGGGTACAATAAAAAGTTAGCCGTACTTGACATTGCCTCTTGAAGTGGCTTTTCTTACTTATTTCTTAGCCACGGCAACTATTTTCATGTAAAATAATAATTGGGTAGCTACAAACTCCCAGATTCTTCAGAAAATCTTGTCCTATTTGCTTTGTTTAAGTAGGCTTGGGAGAGGTTTATTTTCTTTTCATTACAGTAACAAGCTTACCTTTGTCTTAAGTTCCTAAATTCTCGATTTTTAATAACAAGATCTTTCGCTGTGAAGATTTTTTGTAAATAGTTTTATAAAATTGCCTTCACAGCGACAAGTGTTTTGGTTAATTCATTCCGCGTCATCTCTTGTCTCTGAAGTATTGACCACCATTACTATGAATGTAAATTCCAAATAATAGTCAATGTGTGAAAATATCGACATTCGTTGTGACTGTCTTCATACTTTAACTTGTTTCTGATTTCTACAACCTAATAAAAGTGATATTAAAAGTTGACAAAAAGCGTGTAACGTAGTACACCTTACACGTTAAGCCCGTCACAGACTATGCAGATACGATAATATTTTATCTGCGTATAAATGCCATCTTTTCATATGTCGGTGCCAACAGATACTTGACGGTAAAATAAGTATGTACATATAAGTTATCTGCTCATTGAATTGTATGTGGAGCAATATTGAAATTGACAGATAGGTACAGATATCTTATCGTATCTGCTTAGTGTGTGACAAGCTTTAACCTCAAACGTTTGTACCTGTACAAGCTGTAGGTACACCTAGTACTTCAATCCGAATAGCACTATAAAACGGCGTTCTAGAACGTTACGATCACTCCGTACGCTGGCGTATGTCCAACGAAAGGGTTTGTAAACTTCCGACCGTCTATATTTATTCGGTGAAATTGTAAGCTCACGTGCTCGGCTGCTGACAGTCCCACATAGAACAGTATAAATACGTATCTAATCTATAAACATTGCGTCAAATTCATTCACACGCAAGAACGGCGGCTGCTACGATCGGTCGCCCATGGACCGTAGACAGTTGTCTGACAGGTTCATACTCTTTCTAAAATACAGGATGAAATAATAAAGACCTGCCAAACACTGCGTAGTGACTATAGGGTCTAGTAAAGGTCTAGTGAACAGCTTTTATTTTATATATACGTAGGTATAACAAAATTGCGAAATAAATTGGCTGCCCCATACAAATCCTTGGCATCAGCGGTGCTTTTAAGATTCTCCATACAAATCATTTATGCCGTCGTTAGCAAGATAGCAATACGATCATTGTGAACTCATGGTATTTGTCCAGCATACTGGGATCTTCGTTGCCTTGCTGTGTTAGTGTTGTTTGAAAGTAAGACGAGGTAAGTATCGTATGCAGATGACATACTGGCGTTTACAGTTTATACTGTGAATATGATCACGTATCAAAAAAATGTTCTGTACCATTCCCTAATTGTTATAGAGCAAAGTCACGTTCGTTGCCCATTACAAAGTGAATGAAGGTCAAACAAATATTTCCTTTGGTCCCGAAAATTTAATGAACTCCGTGAAATAAGAGATCAGAAATATTCTATTCGGAGCCCTGTTAAGCTTCCATCTACATTTTCATTCAAGTTCGTTAATAATTTATAGCGAGCAGAGCAAGAACAAGAAGAAAAACGGGCCAAGTGCGAGTCGGACTCGAGCTCGAAGGGTTTCTTACCAAGCACTGTAAATCACGTTCTTTGTATGGGAAGGAGTACTAGTAATGGGAAGGAGTATTAGTAGAAGATATACTGTGTGTAGCTACCACGGTTCGTGAGATACAGTCTGGCGACAGGTGGACGGACGGACGGAAAGCGAAGTCTCAGTAATAGCGTGCCATTCACCATTTGGGTGCGGAACCCTAAAAAATATCATCATATTAGAGAGTTACTTTGATAACAAAAGAATAATAAATTTTATCCAAAAGCAAGGCGCTTTCGTGCCTGGCTTTTTGTAAGAGAAAAATCGGCCAAGTGCAATATGTACCACACTTTGCCAAAGTTCCATGGCTTCATGATTCTAGGTTTTGGCTGGTTTTTGAATGTATCGAAAATGCGCCATAGCGGCCATATCTTTTAACTGTGGAGATTTATGGGTTTAACTTTTGTATTGACTGCTTACCTCAGTATTTGACATCAATTCCAATTTTGTATCTCTACGCGTATCCAAGAAAAAAGGTCTTGACTGACTGTTATTTCTTGAACAGACATACTAACAAAATGGTCTTAGAAAGGTTCCATTTTCCTTTAGAAGTACGGAGCCCTAAAAACAAAATGTTTGTCCACCTCCAAGAAATAACAAAGTTCCACGACTAATCATATTTTTTACTCGCGGCAAGTTAATTATGTAAATTAACAGTAAAAGACTTAAATTAGTTTGGCCTAATTACTCCAAACAAACGCTATGCATATTTATTCTGGGGAACAAACTGTCATTAACGAAAGTAATTATGTAATTGCCGCTCTAGTCGGTCGTTACGAGATGTCGGGAAAGACAATGATGGTGATTCACCATTAGATGAAACTAAACAGCAGTTAGCGATTCCTGTAAGTACCTATAGTAGATTTGTTTAGGTAGTTAAAACAATGTAAACAATCTTGACGTGTCTTTTTATTTAAACGTACACTTTATAAATCGAAATCTTTACATTTTACAATTTGGGTATGAAAAAATAATTTACTTTCATAATTGAATTGTATAGTGTAACGATTTTCATTTTTAGACTGTGTATTTCAATAAAAAGACATGTCAAGATTGTTTACATTGTTTTAACTACCTAAACAAATCTACTTAGTGGAGGACTTGACGACTTAGTGTGTCCAATGAACTTGAACTCAAGTGAACCCAAATTGTGTTAAACGTCACTTTGTATTGCACAGAACCTTCTATGAACGCATTTCATTCTAGTGATATAAAACAAATATTAAAGAATTGATTTAACCAAACAAGTTTTTTCACCGGGAAATAAAACACTCTGATCAGCTTTTATTATTAGGAAAAATTGATAAACTCACAAGTAAATAATGACTTATTTCTAAACAAAACTCTACTGTCGTTTAGTTGAATGCACCCTAAATCTAAAGTAAAACTTCCAGTATCCTATTTTGTCAAGAAACTGATAAAATAAATAAGATCTGTGACGATTTACTTACGCCCAATTGATTGGGGTCACTTTGGTATGCCACTAGATACTAGTGGCATTGAAATACAAATTATTGATACTCAGCTACAATGAGTATAAGAGCCAATAAGAACCATCGCAACTTTTTCATCTTTTTCTATCTATTGTACTCTTTTACTTTCACAACCATCTAAATCATCACTACATGGAGCCTATTCATGTCTCAAAGCTGAAAATCTCCGCTTCGAAAGAGAGGGCTTCGCACTATAGCTATAACTATAACTTTAGTTCGCACGCGTGTCTAAGCGGATTCAGAACTTCTCAAACACTATTTATTTAATAGCTTACGAGAAAAGTCCTGTTCATTCAGGTTGCTGTTTCTTTGTGCCGAAAAGCTCTTGAAATTTCCGAACCTCTAATAGCCGATCCCAATATTCAATTTACGAACGGTTTGGATTGGCTTGATAGAGACAGGAAAATTACAGAAAACTCATAGTAATGGTATTGATGAACCACCAATCCAAGTAAACAATCGACATTCGACACTGATCTTATCACAGTGTCATCACAGAATTCTGCCGCGACATCAATTCACCTTCGCTTGAAATAGCGGTAAGGTCAACGCAACTATGAGACTAACAGACTCCTCTTTATTTGTCACGATACATTGACATGAAACAAAAACTTTTCAATAAAATACTCGAACAAAATGGGCCCTATTCTTTCCACCAAAATCGATACTTACTTACAATTGCGTCTACATTCGTTATGTTAATGTATATTACGATACGGGCGATGAGCTTTAGCGTTTACTTTCAAACCGATTCCCGAGTGTGTGGGATTTGGGATAACTCAATATCCCCCCATTAAATATTAATGACTCTCAGTCTTTATAGCGTTTTAACAGCTCCCGTAGCCGTAATCTGGAGTGAGTTACTACTTGTTAAGAGCTCTATTTTCACACCATTTAGGCTCGAAGCGATTAAAATCGTGCGAGAGCTTTACATTGCGGGTATAGATCCATCACTCGTCCCACGGTAACCAAATTGCACGGTAATGTATGGTACACAGTTTATTTTACACGATATGAGTACACAGAATATGAGTTGTAGTTTATTCACGCCAGCTTTTAGTTTGAACAACGATAAAGCGTGAAAGCATTGTGTAATCGGGCGTAAGGTAAAGTTATGTCGCGTCACGTTTACTTAGAAGCTTAACAGAAATAAAAGAAACCGAGGGCGTACCATTTCTAATAAATAAACATACTCTTCCATGATTAAATTTCTATGCCAAGATAAATATTTGATTTGAAGCCGTCAATAAAATAGACAACGATACAGGAATAGATTTATCGATGGGAACTGACACAAACAAGTTCTGAATAAAACATCCGCATGATGTACCGTACGGAATCTTAGATGAAGGGATAAACGGAGTAAATAAAGGGAAACAAAAGAACCCTAACTACTGCTGATTACTTATTGGATATCAGAGTTTACTCTAAGCCCAAAGTTCTCAAACACAAAAGGAATCATCACAAATCTAATTCGATTTAGTAATTCAAATGTTACTTGTATGTATGTATGTAATAATAATTAGTAAATTTAATACTACCGCCGTTCCGAAGTATTTAAGTAATTCGTGTTTATTTGACTCCTTGTCATATTGGCCAAATATTTATATATGTATAGGTAAGTTCAGTGAACTGCGCACGGTGACTTCTCTCTTCTTTTAATGTAACATTTATGAAACTACCCTCTTGGCTCAAATAATTAATAAAAATAAAACATAAACTCTACCAGTGACTTGGCCAAACTGGTAGGGGAAAGTAGTACGAGATGATCCCGTTAAGCCGGAATCTATGTAAAATGAGTTTCTTTTCATATTAAAACAACAATAAAGGCAATTATTACTAGTATATTTATCTATTCAACTTTCCTAATACTCAAAACCAGAAATTAACTGATGCTTCATCAAAATATCACCTTTTTTAAAAAACCTTACAAAGTAATCATCTTGTACACACCTATGGGTAAGATGATCCCTATGATCATCTTACCCCCATTCCGAGTAAACAAATATATTTATGGAGAAAATGTTATAAAAACAAATATACCCAATATTTAAACATAATATTCTTTATTTAAAATATTGTTACATCTTACTTATAATGTTAAGTAAGGTAATAAAATTAACAAAATCAACAGTCTAATGACTTGAAAGGTCACAAATCTTAAAAACAAAAATAAAACAGTCTTCTTTAGTTATTAATTTGTATCAGATACATTAATCGTAATGAGATCAATCAAAACAGTAGCATAAAATAACATTTAGTGTCGAATAACGAACTTAAATCATCTCTCCTTATAATCTCCTTATAATCCCCAGGGATCATCTCGTCCATATAGAAAGGAATCATCTTGACCCAAGTCCCACTTTTTTCTTCAATGTTCGTTACCATAACCTACAAGCACGTGGCTATTTTCATATGGCTCAAATACTAAAATTAAGAATAATAGAAAGCCACAAACATGAAAGTAATGACATTTAACATTGTTTGAATAAAAGTAATATAAGCTCAAAGTCATGCCTACCTTAAATCAGCCGTACACAATTTTTAATTTTTCTTGTCAATATCGACGTATCGCTCACGCGGCCATTGCGATTTGACTGAGGCGCGGGGGTGCCCGGACCTATGTTTTGACAGTGAAATACACTAGATGGCGTTAGTGGTTTCAGTGCAATTGCAAATAATCATCTTACCCCAAGGGATCAACTCGTACTACTTTCCCCTACTTTACACGGTCTGAATTTTTTTTACAATTTATTTATTCTTAGTAGATATATGTTTAACAGAAGAATGTCTTGATGATAGAACCTGCATTTTAATTATAGTTAGTAGTAATCAACATAAACTTGGCAAGATTTTTTGTAGTGGGGGAAGTTTGCTCATTACTTTTACCCGGTAAACTATACTATTACCGGGTAACTATACTATAATCTAACAGTATTACGCACAGGATAGTGTTTTATAACAATGTAGTGATATGCTGGGACTTTGTCTCACGTGAAATTAGACGTAGCTGGTCTTATTACGTCAATCGGTACATCGGTTGGCCTCTCTCCAAAGGCCGCGTCCCACGGCGGGCAATAAACCAAGATTCCGCGGGGCATCCACAGACAGGTAAAAACTAGCTCAGACTCGAGTTTGATTGTGTGTGTTCATTAACCCCCGGCAAAAAGTAGGAAGTGGGTTTGACGTGTGTTTGTTCATACATCACGCATGTGTTCCCAAATGGGGTAAACATATTAGGGTAAACGCAAGAATCGCTACACAGAGTTCTAGCATGTTTGTAGGTTTTCAAGTTACCTAGTGACAGGTTGCTAGCCAGTCGTCTAAAATATAACTTAACGGGTTTCCTTAAGCGCGATACTATCAGCAACTTTTTTTGTTTATGGAATTATTTTCATACAGGCTGCCGGGTTGTGTGCCGGGTCACAGCTTCTCAAAGAATTGATTGCAATAGATTCTTTATTTTTTTAATGAGAGAAAGCTGCTGCTTCCCACAGCATCTTCCCACAGGATCACACAGCAGTGGGATGTTTTCATGCGAAATTAAAATTTGATCGGGTGTCTTTACGAACTCATCTCCACCGTGCAACCGTTTCGGAGAATAAAATTGTACATACATACATAGTACATACATTATTCTCACGCCTGTATTCCCATGAGGGGTAGGCAGAGCACATGAATTCAAAAATCCAGTGCCATGTTTAGCAAATTCAGGGTAACCAGATGGTTAAACGTGATATTGCGGTGACAGGTTGCTAGCCTATCGCCCACAATACACTTATGACACCCGTGGGAAGAAAGGGGGAGGTGCTATTCTAACCCGGCACCACACGGTGTAATAAAATTGTAGTAATTAAGTATTTTCTACGCGCAATATATCAATCAGCATTTACAAATGTGGATTTCCTTCGAGAGTTCGGGGTTATCGTGCATGATCCATGTATATGACATGTGTATGTGCGTTGCGATTGTACCTGACTATAGAATAATCCTTTATATGATCTACAATCTTCGTGTGATGTAAAAACGACCCAATTAAATCCTGAGTCAACTATAGCTAACGTTCTCAGAGTACTGAATGCAAGTATTTTTTGCTTGTTAGGCAATGCGTTCTCATTGCAACTTATAAACTATTCACAGTATAAAACTACCGTAAGACTCACTCACAGTGAAATTAGGGTCAGAAGTTTTATTTTCGAAATTTACTACTATATATTTTTTTCTGTGATATTTCTTGGAATAGTCCGTTGAAAAAGGGCAAATTACACTTGAATCTTTGTAAGTATTATAATTTTAAAACGGATGCTAAGTGTATTCGTTTTACTTCACTACACTATTCGGCATCAAACTTGGCAAGATTTTAGACGGAGATAGTAATATCGCGCATCGCTTTTACCTACAAAAAGCGCTGCGTAAATTTACACTCTTTTTCTAAAATCGTTTCATCTAGCTTGCCGGGGACCATACTATACACCAGGGGTCACCAAATGGCGGACCGCGGTCCGCATACGGACCGCCGACCCATTATATGCGGACCGAAAAATATAGGTACCTTCATTCATCTTCAGTATTCAGTATTTAAAGTCAAAAGTTTCCACCAATTCCACTCCAAACTTCAGACAGATAATCAACAGTAAAAATGTCATTTTTCTCATTGATATTATGTAAATTATAATATCTATGTAATTTCCGCAATTACCTTTCTTCATTTTTTTTTTATTAAATGTGTGGACCGCGAATGTCATTTCATTTCTTAAAATGGACCCCGGGCGAAACTAATTGGTGACCCCTGCTATACACAATACACACAATGGTTACAGAAGGTCTCAATTCAATTGTTTTTTTTTATTCTTTCAGCTACGAAAAAAGCAAAGGCCAAAAGCCATACAGCCAACTCTCCCAATTCAATTTTAATTCTGACATGTGGGTAATCGTGTTACCATGGAAACAAGGACCTCAGCGCCGGCCGCCGCTGGCTGTGTTTACATTCTGGCCGGTTTGTTGTGCGAACCAAACCTGTTTCGTACTATTAGCAGTTACATGACATAACACACCATAAGGGGCACATTATCATTCTAAGTTGCTGCAAATATAGCGAGCTTTAACCTTCGATATCGGATCATATTGCTACTGTATCGTATTTTTAATACGAAGTAGTGGTTTCAAAATGTAACCTTACACTGTTCAGTCAGCTCTGGTATTTTTTGCTTGATAATTAAAAATGTTCACGATAGGTACGTATTCAATCGCTGGTATAAAGCTAACGAAAGTTATATAAAATAGATATACCTAGTAGTAAAAATGTTTCCTTAGTCGCCTTCTACGAGTTCTACGACATCCGTGGAAGAAATTGAGAAATTTTATTTTAAGCCCGACACCACACGTGTACCTATAGGGTTAAGAACAAAAGAAAGTAATTAATTATGTTTATTAACTGGTAAGTCATTTTGGTTGCGCTATTTCCTAAACCGCATCATCGGATTAAATATTTTGTTGAGATTTGAGAACTTTGTGAACACCGCCTGAAATATATGCCTATGCTTCGCAGAATTAAATCAATTTGGTTATATATATTTCATTAATTAAAAGGCGAAATTGATATAGAACTGCAAACAAATTGTTCAATTACGTGTTCAAATAGATGATGAATGTACCGTTAAACCACAGAACTGTTTATTTTGAGGCATGTGTTTAATTAGTCATTGATTGATAAATAATATTCTGGGAATTCCTGAATAATAAGTACGTATAAAACCATTAATGGAACTTCATGGGTAGGTATGCCATGTCATACTAGTATACCTAGCTCTTTTTACTGTGAAAAATGTATTGAATAAATTAATAATGGAATTTCGTTTAGGTACTAAGCATGAAAAACTAACATGAAATTACATTTGCGTGATTTTTACTCTATCACGAATACTCATCTGATAATTAGCTCCATCTCTAAACCATTTTGAGGATCTCCAGCCTCCAGCCCTAGTTGTCTACTAAAAGATTGTAGTCCAGTCATTATTGACATCCGAAATCGAAAATTTAACAATAATTCCAAAAGTTTTCAAACTTCGGTCTAGTAAATGGTACATTGAGACAACAAT